>OY740819.1:16409929-16424929 GCA_963514005.1 Raja brachyura | reverse complement strand
ATATAGAAAAGTGGTGCAGGAGTAGGCCATTCGGCCCTTCGAGCCTGCACCGCCATTCAATATGCTCATGGCTGATCATCCAACTCAGTATCCCGTACCTGCCTTCTCTCCATACCCCCTGATCCCCTTAGCCACAAGGGCCACATCTAACTCCCTCTTAAATATAGCCAATGAACTGGCCTCAACTACCCTCTGTGGCAGAGAGTTCCAGAGACCCACCACTCTCTGTGTGAAAAAAGTCCTTCTCATCTCGGTCCTAAAGGATTTCCCCCTTATCCTTAAGCTGTGACCCCTTGTCCTGGACCTCCCCAACATCGGGAACAATCTTCCTGCATCTAGCCTGTCCAACCCCTTAAGAATTTTGTAAGTTTCTATAAGATCCCCCCTCAATCTCCTAAATTCTAGAGAGTATAAACCGAGTCTATCCAGTCTTTGTTCATAAGACAGTCCTGACATCCCAGGAATCAGTCTGGTGAACCTTCTCTGCACTCCCTCTATGGCAATAATGTCCTTCCTCAGATTTGGAGACCAGAACTGTACGCAATACTCCAGGTGTGGTCTCACCAAGACCCTATACAAAGGTTACCAAGGTATTTTATTGTCACATATACTACTTAAGGGACAGTGATATGCAAATTACCATACAGCCATATGAAAAAAAAGCTTGGCGGATCATCCAAAATGAGTACCCCGTTCCTGCATTCTCCCCATATCCCGTGATTCCGTTAGCCCTGAGAACTAAATCGAACTCTCTTGAATACGTTTGACCAACTACACATCCCCTGTGGGCTCCACTAGCACAGGTCCTTCCCTCAGAGTCAGAGATGTGACCACAGCGTGGACCATAAACCACCTCGTTCAGACCCAGAGGCCAGACCTGGCTTTCCGGCACATTCCACGGCTGTAGTCATAAGGGCCTGTCCCACCAGCATGCAACTGTATGATATGAACGTGATCAAACTAGAAGCGGGGTCCGCGCGGAGGTCGGGTGATCCCCTGTACAGGGCCGTTCCCACCAGCATGCGCCTGCATGCGGCAAGCGCGACCAAACCGGCAGCGAGGGCCGCGCGGAGGTCAGGTGAGTGGCGCAACGCGGCGCAAAGTGGGGCGAACTTGGAGCGAAGTCTAAGGTAAGTTCGCCAGGACAGAGAGGGGCACACAGAGTGGGGCACAGAGGCACACACACACAGACGGCCACGGAGCCACACACAGAGAGGGTCACGGAGGCACCTACAGATAGGTTCACGGAGGCACGATGTCGAGGCGGTGTGTAAACATCGAGGCGACTGCGAGCCGACAAGCCGTTGCCGCGCGGAATTTTTGAACATAGTCAGTTTTTCGGAGCCCCGCGCGATGTCGGGACGAACTCCGCACAATTCCGCACGGCTCCGGCGATCGAAGTGGGACCGGCCGTGCGACGCCGGACGGCTCAAGCGACCACGTTAGGTCGCGCTAATCGCATGGAGTTGCATGCTGGTGGGACAGGCCCTTTACACTTGGAAAGAAGAAGGAGAAAAAAAAAAACGGGGAAAAAAATCCTGCAGACGGTGAAAGTCCGAAATAAAAAACCAGAAAGTGTTGGAAACACGCAGCAGGTCGGGCAGCATCTGCGGGGAGATTAAGAGAGAGCTAATGTTTCAGGTCAAAGACCCTCCATTGCAGTTGGAGAGGAAAGGAAGCAAGCTGGTTTTAGGTTGGAACGAGGCTAGAGGAGGGATGCACAGAGAGTGGTGAATCAGTGGAATTCATTGCCACAGAAGGCTGTGTAGGCTGCCAATGGATATTTTTAAGGCAGACATTAATAGAAACATAGACAATAGGTGCAGGAGTAGGCCATTCGGCCCTTCGAGCCTGCACCGCCATTCAATATGATCATGGCTGATCATCCAACTCAATATCCTGTACCGAGTTGGATGACCATAGATTCTTGGTAGACAAAAGTGCTGGAGAAACTCAGCGGGTGCAGCAGCATCTATGGAGCGAAGGAAATAGGCGACGTTTCGGGCCGAAACCCTTCTTCAGACTGATCCTTCAGATAGATTCTGGATTGGTGCGGGTGTCAGGGGTTATGGGGAGAAGGCAGAAGAATGGGGTTAGGAGGGAGAGATAGATCAGCCGTGATTGAATGGCGGAGTAGTTCTGTACTACACACTAGGGACAACTTCCTACTCGTATAACAGGTGAACTTGTGATCAAAGGACATATCTCTGGTCGGGTGAGTCCAGGGTTGCCACAGTGAGAAACTTTAGACTTCAGAGATACAGTGTGGAAACAGGCCCTTCTATCCACCGAGTCCACACCTACCAGCGATCAGCTCGCACACGGGGACTATCCTACAAACTAGGGATCATCTACAGTTTTATCAAAGCCAATTAATCTCAAAATCCGTATGTCTTTGGAAACACTTTTTCTCACAGAGAGTTGTGAGTCTGTGGAATTCTCTGCCTCAGAGGGCGGTGAAGGCAGGTTCTCTGGATGCTTTCAACAGAGAGCTAGATAGGAGATATGGGGAGAAGGCAGGAACGGGGTACTGATTGGGGATGATCAGCCATGATCACATTGAATGGCGGTGCTGGCTCGAAGGGCCAAATGGCCTACTCCTGCACCTATTGTCTATTGTCTATTGTCTTTGGAGTGTGGAGGGAAACTGGAGCACCCGGAGAAAACCCACATGG
Source organism: Raja brachyura (assembly GCA_963514005.1). The sequence continues at coordinate 16,422,254 of OY740819.1, read as the reverse complement.
TCCCAGGGACTCGGTGGGCCGATGGGCCTGTTTCCACACTGTATCTCTAAAGTCCGGTCTAAAGTGAGGATTGAATCTTGTTCTCCGTCGCTATGAGGCAGCAGCTCCACCTGCTGCACCGCTCCCTTGGCTCTCGATTTGCCACATCCGGCAGGAGTGACTGCATGGAGGCATCCGCACAGTCCGATGGCAGCCTGAAAGGGTTAAGTTGTTGCAACAGGTCGACAAAGAGTGGGCCTGGCTCCCGAACTGCTGACACAGTTGCCTGGGCCGCACATCGCGTCACACATGACCGGGCGCGGACTGTGCCATCTAGCTCTGACTGACGGCAGGCAGTCCGGGGGACTGGGGATTGCCCGAGAGGGAAGATGTGTGACTACTTCCATGGTCTCTGCTCAGCCTGGATCCTACCCCATCTCCCAGGTATGTACTTGATCGCCCTGCCTGCTTCAGCAGGGTCTGGGACCTCTGTTTACCGTGTCGGAGTTGTACAGCAAGGTAGAGCAGTTGCCTCTCAGCACCAAAGACCCCGGTTCGATCCTGACTACAGTTGCTCTCTGTTTGGAGTTTGCGCGTTTTCCCTGTGACCACGTGGGTTTTCTCCGGGTGCTCCGGTCTCCTCCCACATCCCAAAGACGTACAGGTTTGTAGGTTAATGAGCTTTGTTAAAATTGTAAACTTTCCGTAGTGCACAGGATAGAACTAATGTGACATTTTGGGTCGGGCTTTTTCATCAGAGATACGAAATGTCACCGATCCATTCTCCAGAGATGCTGCCTGGCCCGCTGAGGTGTGGCTTTTCATTTCTATAGCACATTTAAAAAACAACTCTCGTTCGTTGGCCAAAGTGCTTCACATTGGTGGAGGTACTAACGTTATACAACAGTGGTTCATAGATTAAATACAAACATCACTACACACATATAGCCCTCACTCAGAGGACGTCAAGAAAGGCTTGGGAGTAGAGATGAGTTTTTAGTCTCGACTTAAAGGAGTCGATGGAGGGGGCAGTTCTGATGGGAAGAGGGACGCTGTTCCACAGTCTAGGAGCTGCAACCGCAAAGGCGCGGTCGGTCGCCCCTGAGCTTATGCCTAGACCGCGGGATGTTCAGTAACCCCAAGTCGGCCGATCTGAGGGACCTGGAGGTGGTGTGGTGGGTGAGCAGACTTTTGATGTAGGTGGGGGCGAGCCCGTTAAGGGCTTTGTAGACATAAAGGAGGTCTTTCAATGGCACGCATGGGTTTGGGTGGAATCAAGGAGATAGGGGTGGGATGGATGGGCTGTGAGGAGTGTGGACTTTGTGGTGCATAATTTGAGAGGGTATGTGTGGGTAGACTTGAGGAGGTTCATGATCATAAGTGATAGGAATAGAATTAGGCCATTTGGCCCATCTCCGCCATTCAACCATGGCTGATCTATCTTTCCCTCTCAACCCCATTTTCCTGCCTTCTCCCCATAACCCCTGTCGCAATTACTAATGAAGAATGATCGCTGGTTGGCGCGGACTCGATGGGCCGAAGAGCCTGTTTCCGCGCTGTATCTCTAAAGTTTAAAGTGATGTCTAAAGAGATGTGTTTCTGATTACCAGTGATCCTGAGGGCAAAGGCCAAGCATTGGTGGTCCTAACGTTTGGACAAGTCTAAGGTTATAAGTCAGGATGCAACCCTGAAGGTGACAAGGGAGAGAGAGGGGCAGGGATTTGAAGCATTTGGTAGGAAATATGTTTGAGATGTCTGGAGTTAAACAAGGTTGGGACTTTAAGACAAGGGCCAATGGTCATGGACATGGAACGTTAGATCATGGATTTGCTGAACGTATAGAGGAGCAGGAATGGTAAGTGTGGAAACAAGGAACTGCAGACGCTGGTTTACAAAAACAAAAAGTCACAAAGTGCTGGAGTAACTCTGCAGGTCAAGCAGCATCTCTGGAGAACATGGATCCCATAGATGGGTCCAGGTAGCATCTCTGGAGAACATTGATCCCATAGATGGGTCCAGGCAGCATCTCTGGAGAACATTGATCCCATAGATGGGTCCAGGCAGCATCTCTGGAGAACATGGATCAGTGACATTTTCATCAGAGATACAAAATGTCACTTTGGTGGCAAAAACAGGAGGGTGGACTATTACCTGAATGGTGGCAAATTAGGAAAAGGGGAGATGCAACGAGACCTGGGTGTCATGGTACACCAATCATTGAAAGTAGGCATGCAGGTGCAGCAGGCAGTGAAGAAAGCAAATGGTATGTTAGCATTCATAGCGAAAGGATTTGAGTATAGGAGCAGGGAGGTTCTACTGCAGTTGTACAGGGTTTTGGTGAGACCACACCTGGAGTATTGCGTACAGTTTTGGTCTCCAAATCTGAAAAAAGACATTCTTGCCATAGAGGGGGTACAGAGAAGGTTCACCAGACTGATTCCTGGGATGTCAGGACTTTCATATGAGGAAAGATTGGATAGACTTGGCTTGTACTTGCTAGAATTTAGAAGACTGAGGGGGAATCTTATAGAAACTTACAAAATTCTTAAGGGGTTGGATAGGCTAGATGCAGGAAGATTGTTCCCGATGTTGGGGAGGTCCAGAACAAGGAGTCACAATCTAAGGATAAGGGGGAATTCCTTTAGGATCGAGATGAGGAAAACATTTTTAACACAGAGAGTGGTGAGTCTCTGCCACAGAGAGTAGTTGAGGCCAGTTCATTGGCTATATTTAACAGGGAGTCAGATGTGGCCCTTGTGGCTAAAGGGATCAGGGGGTATGGAGAGAAGGCAGGTACAGGATTCCGAGTTGGATGATCAGCCATGATCATATTGAATGGCGGTGCAGGCTCAAAGGGCCGAATGGCCTACTCCTGCACCTATTTTCTCTGTTTCTATCCACGTTCTCCAGAGATGCTGCCGGGCCAGCTGAGTTACTCCTGCATTTTGTGTCTTTTCAATGGCAAGTTTGGGTTTGGGTGGACAGGTTCGCCTGGAATCAAGTAAATGGGTAGACAAAATTGCTGGAGAAACTCAGCGGGTGCGGCAGCATCTACGGAGCAAAGGAAATAGGCAACGTTTTGGCCGCACCTGCTGAGTTTCTCCAGCGATTTTGTCTGCCTTCTCCAGTATCTGCAGTTCCTTCTTGATCATCAAGATGATGGGGTTGGGAGGGATGGGCGATGAGGGGTGTGGACTTTGGAGTGCATCATTTGAGAGTGTATGTGTGTGGGTAGATTTGAGGAGTTGGTGTGTGGGGCATTAAATTTTCCACTTAACAGTAAGGCCCGCTTACTGAACGAGCAGTAATTACAGGCGACTCATTTGAAGTGGAGAATGTCATTTCTCTGGGATTCTCTGGAATTCAAACACATCAAAATATTTATGATGTAACTGGTAATTCTTCATAAAGATGACCGGGCAAAGTTAAACAAGGGAGGCCAGGGCTGGAGCTGAGGGGACTGTGATCGCTGCATTCTCCAGCAAGAATTGCAGCTGTCCGCCAGCCCGGGAATGCAGAAAATCTTGTGTCGACGCATTTTCGTTGAAAAGGCCGACCTTTGCGTTCCCACTGTAAACAGCAAGGCCGAAAAGCCACTCAGCGCTGCCAAGCAGTTACATTTCAGTGAAGCACGGGGCACGGACCGAACGGATGAATGTCACGGCAGGAATGCCAGAACGTCGAAAATAATTGCAAACAGGACAGTTTCGGATGGGTGTTTGCAAAAGGCAAGAACAACAGACCATTTTATGTTGGAGCTACCTCACACAGGCCCGCTTGTGGTGATGGTGTGGGTGTAGGGTGCATGGAAATGAAGGGAAGGACATAAATTGGAGCATTGTCAACAGGAGCACAATCAAAACAGGAATACCACAAGTGGCAAGACTACTTACGATAGACACAAGAAGCTGGAGACAGCAGCATCTCTGGAGAGAAGGGATGGGTGACCTGTCGGGTCGAGACACTTCTTCAGTGGTTAGGGATAAAGGAAATTAGAGATATAGAAACATAGAAACATAGAAATTAGGTGCAGGAGTAGGCCATTCGGCCCTTCGAGCCTGCACCGCCATTCAATATGATCATGGCTGATCATCCAACTCTGTATCCCGTACCTGCCTTCTCTCCATACCCTCTGATCCCCTTAGCCACAAGGGCCACATCTAACAGCCTCTTAAATATAGCCAATGAACTGGCCTCAACTACCCTCTGTGGCAGAGAGTTCCAGAGACCCACCACTCTCTGTGTGAAAAAAGTCCTTCTCATCTCGGTCCTAAAGGATTTCCCCCTTATCCTTAAGCTGTGACCCCCAATCCTGGACCTCCCCAACATCGGGAACAATCTTCCTGCATCTAGCCTGTCCAACCCCTTAAGAATTGTGTAAGTTTCTATAAGATCCCCTCTCAATCTCCTAAATTCTAGAGAGTATAAACCAAGTCTATCCAGTCTTTCTTCATAAGACAGTCCTGATATCCCAGGAATCAGTCTGGTGAACCTTCTCTGCACTCCCTCTATGGCAATAATGTCCTTCCTCAGATTTGGAGACCAGAACTGTACGCAATACTCCAGGTGTGGTCTCACCAAGACCCTATACAACTGAAGTAGAACCTCCCTGCTCCTATACTCAAATCCTTTTGCTATGAAAGCTAACATACCATTGGCTTTCTTCACTGCCTGCTGTACCTGCATGCCTACTTTCAATTACTGGTGTACCATGACACCCAGGTCTGACTGCATCTCCCCTTTTCCTAATCGGCCACCATTTAGATAATAGTCTGCTTTCCTGTTTTTGCCACCAAAGTGGATAACCTCACATTTATCCACATTATACTGCATCTGCCAAACATTTGCCCAGCCTATCCAAGTCACCTTGCAGTCTCCTAGCATCCTCCTCAAGCTAACACTGCCCCCCAGCTTAGTGTCAAATATTGTCTTCAATTCCCTCATCCAGATCATTAATGTATATTGTAAATAGCTGGGGTCCCAGCACTGAGCCTTGCGGTACCCCACTAGTCACTGCCTGCCATTGTGAAAACGACCCGTTTACTCCTACTCTTTGCTTCCTGTTTGCCAGCCAGTTCTCTATCCACATCAATACTGAACCCCCAATGCCGTATGCTTTAAGTTTGTATACTAATCTCTTATGTGGGACCTTGTCGAAAGCCTTCTGGAAGTCCAGATACACCACATCCACTGGTTCTCCCTTATCCACGCTACTAGTTACATCCTTGAAAAATTCTACAAGATTCGTCAGACATGATTTACCTTTTGTAATTCCATGCTGACTTTGTCTAATGATTTCACCACTTTCCAAATGTGCTGCTATCCCATCTTTAATAACTGACTCTAGCAGTTTCCCCACTACCGATGTTAGACTAACTGGTCTGTAATTCCCTGTTTTCTCTCTCCCTCCCTTCTTAAAAAGAGGGGTTACATTTGCTACTCGCCAATCCCCAGGAACTACTCCAGAATCTAAAGAGTTTTGAAAGATTATCACTAATGCATCCACTATTTCCGGAGCTACTTCCTTAAGTACTCTGGGATGCAGCCTATCTGGCCCTGGGGATTTATCGGTCTTTAATCCATTCAATTTACCCAACACCACTTCCCGACTAACCTGGATTTCACTCTATTCCCCCTTTGACCCGCGGTCCCCTGCTATTTCCGGCAGATTATTTATGTCTTCCTTAGTGAAGACGGAACCAAAGTAGTTATTCAATTGGTCCGCCATATCCTTGTTCCCCATGATCAACTCACCTGTATAGACGGTGATGTGGAGAGATAAAGAACAATGAATGAGACATGCAAAAAAGTAACGATGATAAAGGAAACAGGCCATGGTTAGCTGTTTGCTCGGTGAGAACAAGAAGCTGGTGCGACTTGGGTGGGGGAGGGATAGAGAGAGAGGTAATGCTGGGGCTACCTGATGTGAGATACATCAATATTCATACCACTGGGCTGTAAGCTGCCAAAGCGAAATATGAGGTGCTGTTCCTCCACTTTGCATTGGGCCTTACTCTGACAATGGAGGAGGCCTAGGACAGAGAGGTCAGTGTGGGAATGGGAAGGAGAATTAAAATGTCCGGCGGTCCAGGCGGGCTGAGCGAAGGTGTTCCGCAAAACGATTGCCCAGTCTGCGTTTGGTCTCGCCGATGTATAAGAGTCCACATCTTGACCAACGGATACAGTAGATGAGGTACAGTGGATGAGCAAAGACTACTTGTCAACTTAGGCACAAAAAGCTGGAGTAACTCAGCGGGACAGGCAGCATCTCTGGAGAGAAGGAATGGGTGACGTTTCGGGTCGAGACACTTCTTCTGAATCCTTATCATTTATATTATAACAACGGATCAGATCTGAAACATCCACTTGAGTGTTTCACTGGGTCGATGGGCCCGGGCTTTGACGTTTAGAGATACAGGGCGCAAACAGGCCCATCGGCCCACCGAGCCCACGCCGACCAGATAAGGAGTCGGAAGAAGGGTCTCCATCCGAATTGTCACCCATTCTTTCTCTCCTGAGATGCCGCCTGTCCCGCTGAGTTACTCCAGCTGTTTGTGCCCATCTTTGGTTCAAACCCGCATCTGCAGTTCCTTCGAACGCAATTTGTCAACATGTTCCTCTGTTAGCTTCTCAATCAGAATGGAGGTATCGGGATCATGGACAGCAGATGAGATTAGTTTATCTTGGCATTAGCTTCAACACATATTGTGGATATTCCGGATCCAAGGGCCTGTTCCTGTGTTGTACTTTTCTATCTTCTTTGCTCCATAACACGTGTGTTCGCTTCTTCTTCTTCTGAGTGGCGTGCACGGCCTAAAGTTGTTGGACAACTTGTTCTATTTGATCTTCCGTTTGTGCACGTCGAGTTGATTGCATTAGTCGAAACAGGGCGGACCACGTGAAGGTTGCAATCTTCCACCTCGTGTGTTCGCTAGGCCAGGGGTATCAGTTTAGTTTTTTTAGTTTAGTTAGCGACCGCGTTGTTTTTTTCTGTGTGCTCCGGTTTCCTCCCACGATCCAGGTTTGTAGTTTGTAAATTGTTTTTTGTAAGTTGTTGTTAGTGTGTAGGGTAGAACTAGTGTGAATTGGGGATCACTGGTCAGTGTGGACTCGATGGGCCAAAGGGCCTGTTTCCACACTGTATCTCTAAACCAAAGATACTAGAGGTATCTTTGCTCTAAACTGAACTAAACTAAACTGAACTAGTTAGGTACCAGATGATTAGATTGGACATGATCGGGGTTGACTCGGTGGGCCGAAGGGCCTCTTTCCATGCTGTACCTCTCAACAGAAAAACTGAAGATGTGGTTTAGTTTACTTTAGCGATAAAGTGCGGAAACAGGCCCTTCGGCCCACCGAGTCCGTGCCGACCAGCGATCCCCCATAAGTCAAGTCAAGTTTATTTGTCACATACACATACAAGATGTGCAGTGGAATTAAAGTGGCAATGCCTGCAGATTGTGCAAAAACTACAGAACAGAATAGAACAGATTCAGTATTTACATAATAGAAAAAACCCAGCAAATTTAATAAGACACAACACAACAGTAAATTAGTCCCTGGTGAGATAAGAGTTTATAGTCCTCATGGCCTGTGGGAAGAAACTCCATCTCATCCTCTCTGTTTTCGCAGCGTGACAGCGGAGGCGTTTGCCTGGCCGTAGCAGCTGGAACAGTCAGTTGCTGGGGTGGTAGGGGTCCCCCATTATGTCGCTGGCTCTGGATCTGCACCTCCTGGTGTATCGGTCCTGCAGGGGGCAGTGTAGTTCCCATGGTGCGTTTGGCCGAACGCTCTACTCTCTGCAGAGCCTTCATGTCCTGGGCAGAGCATTAACACCACCCTACACACACTGGGGACAATTTTACATTTATACATTTATAACAGGCCAATTAACCTACAAACCTGCGCCTCTTTGAAATGTGGGTGGAAACCGGAGCACCCGGAGAAAACCCATGTGGTCACGGGGAGATTGTACAAACTTCGTACCGACAAGCACCCCTAGTCAGGATCGAACCTGGGACCCCAGCGTTGTAAGGCAGTAGCTGTACCACTGCGCCCATATGGTGGTGTGGAGAGGGTGGATGTACCGGGCAGAGGGACTGGGAGATGAGGGAAGGGTGGAAACTTGAAACCTGTTGATGGAGTTTTTCAGTTCCGTGCAAGAGCAGGAAATGGCTTCTCGCTGTGGTCAGAAAACTGGGATTGAGGGAGTGGCTGACGGACGGGGGGGAGGGGGGGGGGGTGGTGGGGGCTGGGATAAAGGATATAATGTTCATCCCATGAAAAATCAAACTTAGCCAGGCCTTATGCCAGTTCCCATGGCAACATCTTTTACATGGAGGAAGTGACTGAGTGCAAGAGGATGTCGTTCATAGTGGGAACTCGAAGAAGCTGGGAATGTGTGTAAAAGATCCACAGGGTGTTGCCAGGACTGGGGGGGCTTGAGTTCATAGTCATAGAGTAATACAGGCTGGAAACAGGCCCTTCGGCCCAACTTGCCCACACCAGCCAACATGTCCCATCTACAGGGTTACACAAAAAGCTGGAGAAACTCAGCGGGTGCAGCAGCATCTAAGGAGCGAAGGAGATAGGCGACGTTTCGGGTCGAGACCCTTCTTCAGACTGGTCAGGGATCAGGGAAACGAGAGATATAGACGGTGATGTGGAGAGATAAAGAACAATGAATGAAAGATATGCAAAAAAGTATCGATGATGAAGGAAACAGGCCATTGTAAGCTGTTTGTGGTGTGAAAATGAGACTTGGGTGGGGGAGATAGAGAGAGAAGGAATGCCAGGGCCCTAGGGCTGAGGGAGAGGTGGGAAGGGGAGGAGGCAGCCAGGGTTAACAGAATTGAGAAAATTCAATGTTTAAGCCCAGAGGATGCAGACTCCCCAAGCGGAATATGAGGTGCTGTTCCTGTCCCATCTACATTCGTCCCACCTGCCAGCACTCTAAACCTGTACCTGTCTAATTGTTTCTTAAACATTGGGATAGTCCCAGCCTCAACTACCTCCACTGTTAACTCATTCCATACACCCGCCACCCTTTGTGTGGAAAAAGACACCGCTATGAATCCTATTAAATCTTTTAACCTTCAACTTTAGAGATAAGTCGAGAGTGTTATCCCTGGGGTGAGGGAGGCAGACAAGTTATAAGATCTCGTTGCTCCATTGCAGGAAGGAAGCTGAGAGACGTGAGGCAGCACAACTACCCGCTGCCTTGCTGCGCCACTGTTATTTGGCAGGTTATAGGGGAAAAAGATTGCAATGATGGAACAACCTGCAGAAGGCCCATGTATTCCGATCAGATGAATATGTGCTCTCAATCATTGCCAGAGTAAGATTTCAGACAAATTGGAGGAACAGCACCTCATGTCATATTCTCTTTAGGATGTTTACCAGAAACAACACGGCAATGACCGCCTGGGTCAAGTGCTGGAAATGATTCAATCAGCCATGTTTGAAGAAAGGTCTCGACCCGAAACGTCACCCATTCCTTCTCTCCAGAGATGCTGCCTGTCCCGCTGAGTTACTCCAGCATTGTGTCCAGCCATGCCTCCCTTGTCAATTCTTCCCTTCCCTCCCGCTCCACCCCTTCCCCGGGCACTTTCCCTTGCAACCGCAAGAGATGCTACACTTGTCCCTTCACCTCCCCCCATCCACTCCTTTCAGGGACCCAAGCAGTCCTTCCAAGTCCGACAGAGGTTCACCTGCACCTCCTCCAACCTCATCTACTGCATCCGTTGCTCCAGATGCCAGCTGATCTACATCGGTGAGACCAAGCGGAGGCTGGGCGATCGTTTCGCCGAAAACCTCCGCTCGGTCCGCAATAACCAACCCGACCTCCCGGTGGCTCAGCACTTCAACTCCCCCTCCCATTCCGTATCCGACCTCTCGGTCCTGGGCCTCCTCCACGGCCAGAGTGAGCAACACCGCAAATTGGAGGAACAGCACCTCATATTCCGCTTGGGGAGTCTGCATCCTCTGGGCTTAAACATTGAATTTTCTCAATTCTGTTAACCCAGGATGCCTCCTCCCCTTCCCACCTCTCCCTCAGCCCTCGAGCCCTGGCATTCCTTCTCTCTCTATCTCCCCCCCCCCCCCCACCCCAGTCGCACTAGCTTCTCATTTTCACACTACAAACAGCTTACAATGGCCTGTTTCCTTTATCATCGATACTTTTTTTGCATATCTTTCATTCATTGTTCTTTATCTCTCCACATCACCGTCTATATCTCTCGTTTCCCTGATCCCTGACCAGTCTGAAGAAGGGTCTCGACCCGAAACGTCGCCTATCTCCTTCGCTCCTTAGATGCTGCTGCACCCGCTGAGTTTCTCCAGCTTTTTGTGTAACCCCCGATGGAGTAGACTTGATGGGTCGAATGCTCCTAGAACATATCACCTTATGAATAAGCAACTGCGATCAGAATGCCACGAGGGTGCAGTCAGGAGGGGTGGAGCAGAGGGCACAGTCGTGGAGCTGCTGGCTTTTAGGACCAGAGACATGTGTTCGATTCTGACCGCAGTCTGTACTCTACGGTCTGCCCGCTACCCGCGTGGGTTTTCTCCAGGATCTCAGGTTTCCTCCCACTCTCCAAAGATGTGCGGGGTTGTATGTTAATTGGCTTGGTATAAATGTAACCTATCACTTGTGTGTGTGGGATGGTGTCATGTCAGTGTACGGGGATCGCTGGTCGGTGCGGACTCGGTGGGCTGAAGGGCCTTGTTCCTCGCTGTATCTCTAAACTATACTAAACTAAACGGCTGATGTGTCGGCAGCAATTCACAGTGAGCTACGGAGGTTGGGAAAAGCATAGGGGAGGGGGTTCAAGGCTTTTGCAAGTCCCTCTTCTTTGATCATCTCCTCACGTGTCGCATATTTGGTCATTCCCTTGTGAAGGACCACAATTATCCATGTTCTTGAACGTCTGCAGACCAGGTCGGGGGGAGTTCCCTCCGCCACGGGTACCATGTAATCTAATTTGAGGAAGGACATTCTTGCTATTGAGGGAGTGCAGCGTAGGTTTACAAGGTTAATTCCCGGGATGGCGGGACTGTCATATGCTGAGAGAATGGAACGGCTGGGCTTGTACACTCTGGAGTTTAGAAGGATGAGGGCGGTGGAGGCCGGTTCTCTGGATGTTTTCAAGAGTGAGCTAGATACGGCTCTTAAAGACAGCAGAGTCATAGAAACATAGAAACATAGAAATTAGGTGCAGTTCCCGATGTTGGGGAGGTCCAGGACAAGGGGTCACAGCTTAAGGATAAGGGGGAAATCCTTTAGGACCGAGATGAGAAGGACTTTTTTCACACAGAGAGTGGTGGGTCTCTGGAACTCTCTGCCACAGAGGGTAGTTGAGGCCAGTTCATTGGCTATATTTAAGAGGGAGTGAGATGTGGCCCTTGTGGCTAAGGGGATCAGAGGGTATGGAGAGAAGGCAGCTACGGGATACTGAGTTGGATGATCAGCCATGATCATATTGAATGGCGGTGCAGGCTCGAAGGGCCGAATGGCCTACTCCTGCACCTAATTTCTATGTTTCTATGTCTATGTTTCCACCCAAGGTTTCCGTGCGGTTCCCAGAGGTTTTTGTCCTCCGGCAACCACCTTCAACTAGCATCGCAACCGGCTTCGACTAAAAAACTACCGATTTTTAAAACAGAAACCACTTTCGACCATTCGGGAGACTGACAAAAACCTCTGGGAACCGCACGGAAACCTTGGGTGGGGCGCAAAAGTCTGCAGAGGTTTCCGTTCAGCTTTCCTAAGTGGGACAGGGGCATTAATACTCCAGCATTTTGCGTCTATCTTCAGTACTGCTCTCCCTCTGCCCCTGGAGAGGAGGGCGATGCAATGGTTAACCGCACAGCAGGCTTCTGAAGCAGCTGAGATACGCCAGTCAGAGTTCCCGAAACTGCCCCAAGTGTCTGACCAGGATTGACATCCCCAGCAGCCTCACACAGCTTTGATATCAGTCCAGCCCCAAGCCAATAGTGGGAGAGCCCAGCCCACACTGGGTGTGTGTGTGTGTGTGTGTGTGAGCAGGGTCGCTGCTTCACTTATTCCAGGCTGATTGTGCCCCGACCACAGCTCCATCCAGCACACGGCGTTACATAGGACCGCTGCTCTGCCTCTCCTCACACAAGGGACCCAGCGAGGGATTAACCCGAAGGTAAACCAAGGCTCCTCACTTAGCCGCAGCGTAGCTTGCTCACACATGCTTTACCATTGTAAAGTGCAACCGGACTGAGTGGGGAAAACTTCCTGTGCAGTTAGACTAAGACTGAAGATAGACACACAATGCTGGAGTAACTCAGCGGGACAGGCAGCATCTGTGGAGAGAAG
>OY740819.1:16284929-16404929 GCA_963514005.1 Raja brachyura | reverse complement strand
CAGATGCTGCCTCACCCACTGAGTTTCTCCAGTTTTTTTTTTCGTCTGCTTGCAACCTCTTATTTCATCTGCTTTGAATATTTGTAAAACAGAAACCCGCTTTTATTAAACTTGTTTCTGAAGGAAAAAAAAAACCCCCAATTGCACTGGCCTCGCATGTGAAAAGGAACGATCGAGAGGCCTCCAGACATGTGGAAACGACAGAAAATGCTGGTAATATTCTTTAAGTCCGGTTGCATCTGTGGAGACGGGGAAGGAAGAGAGAGGCAGCCGGATTTGAGGAGTAGGTGACTCCTTTTCCAAAGATGCTGCCTCACCCGCTGAGTTTCTCCAGCATTTTTTGTCTACTCTCGATTTTTCCAGCATCTGCAGTTCCTTCTTTAAACATAAGAGATTTCTCTCAGTGACAGAGGGAGTATGTTTTCATGTAAGAGGTGATGCAAGTCATTTGGACTTGTTACAGGTCAAAATCGGGAAACTTTAGTTTAGTCTAGTCTAGTTTAGAGGCACAGCGCGGAAAACTAACATTTAAGTTAGGGGGTTACACAAAAAGCTGGAGAAACTCAGCGGGTGCAGCAGCATCTAAGGAGCGAAGGAGATAGGCGACGTTTCGGGTCGAGACCCTTCTTCAGACATTAATATTTAAGTTAACAAGGTCCTTCAGAGTGGGATGAAGGGTAATCAGCTTGAAACAGAAAATCTTCCACTACACAACGAGATTAGTAAGGTAGGTCCTGTGTCGCAGTGACCCACTACTGTGGTGTTAGTGACACAGTGAGAGTGTGGTTGTGTGTGTCTCACAGATAGGGTCAGTGTGATAGTGAAGATGGACACAAAAAGTTGGAGTAACTCAGCGGGACAGGCAGCATCTCTGGAGAGAAGGAATGGGAGAAGGGTCTTGACCCGAAACGTCACCCATTCCTTCTCTCCAGAGATGCTGCCTGTCCCGCTGAGTTACTCCAGCACTTTGTGTATCATCTGCACTTCCTTCCGATGCACTCGGTGCGATAGTGTCTTTGTTACAGATTAATGTGCACTTGGTAAAGCAGGGACCTAAACAAGGACAATGCAACATCCTCGTAAATCTTCTCTGCTCTCTTTAGATCCAAATTATGGTCATAGATTCATGGAAACGCGCCCTTCGACAGTGTGGCTGGTGATAAACTTTAGGGATATGTAAAATCAGAATGCATAATGGATAGTAAAAAAGTAAGGTAGACAAAAATGCTGGAGAAACTCAGCGGGTGAGGCAGCATCTATAGAGCAAAGGAAATAGGCAACGTTTCGGCTCCAAACCCTTCTTCAGTAAAAAAGTAAGGTGTTTTTAAGGGATCGTAGAGTCGTACAGCGTAGAAAAGGGCCCTTCGGCCCAACTTGCTCACACCAATCAACATGTCCCATCTACACTAATCCCACCTGCCTACATTTGGCCCATTTCCCTATGGACCTGTCCCATCCATTTGTGAAATTTGGGGAAGAATATCTTTCATCCAGAGAGAAGCTAGAATCTGGAATGCCAGAGGCTGAGAGGGTGGAGGCAGAGATTCTCGCAACAGTCAAGAGGTATTTGGATGAATACTTGAATCGCGTACACGTACATGTATACACGTACACGGATGATACGCTAGTAAATGGGTTTGGTATCAGTGCGATTGCATCCATATCAAAGAGACTGCTAACTCTGTCTTACCTGTGCCCAAGGGACGTGCATGCATGGATTCAATCTCTTGGTCATGGTACGAAAAATATTTAAGTTAGTGTAGATGCCTGGGTAACTCAGCATATAACTCTGCTTATATCCAGAAAAGCATCTCTGGATATAAGGAACAGGTGACGTTTTCAGGTTAAGTCCTTTCTTCAGTTCAGTTTATAGTCAAGTGAACCGAGGTACAGTGAATAGCTTTTGTTATGTGCTAACCAGCCAATGGAAAGACTATCCAACCAAGCCGTCCACAGTGTACAGATGCATGATAAAGGGAGTAACGTTTAGTGCAAGAAATAATGTTTAGTTTGCCTCTACTTCATCAAGAGATTGAGGGGACTCAGTTTGTCGACGAACTTCTACAGGTGTACGGTAGAGAGCACATTGACCGGTTGCATCTTGGCCTGGCCCAGCGACTCGAATACCCAAGGAGATATTACAAAAGTATTTTGTATTTGGGTATTTCAGTCCCAGCATCAGAGTGATAATCGTGTCTGGACTACCTGTATCACAGCAACGGTCATTAACGATGTACTTGGGTCTAATCAGTGCCAGTGCGGCAACAAGATTCAAGGTTCAAGAGAGCTTATCGTCATGTGTCCCAGATAGGACAATGAAATTCTTGCTTTGCTTCAGCACAACAGGATATAGTATACATGAATACAGAACAGATCAGTGTGTCCATATACCATTATATAAATATATACACACACGAATAAATAAAACAGATAAAGTGCAATGGGCTATTAATGTTCAGAGTTTTGTTTGAGTTGAGTTTAATAGCCTGATGGCTGTGGGGAAGAATCTATTCCTGAACCTGGACGTTGCAGTCTTCAGGCTCCTGTACCTTCTACCTGAAGGTAGCAGGGAGATGAGTGTGTGGCCAGGGTGGTGTGGGTCCTTGATGATGCTGCCAGCCTTTTTGAGGCAGCGACTGCGATAGATCCCCTCGATGGAAGGGAGGTCAGAGCCGATGATGGACTGGGCAGTGTTTACTACTTTTTGTAGTCTTTTCCGCTCCAGGGCGCTCAAGTTGCCGAACCAAGCCACGATGCAACCGGTCAGCAAGCTCT
The DNA here is from genome assembly GCA_963514005.1 of Raja brachyura. The sequence continues at coordinate 16,402,154 of OY740819.1, read as the reverse complement.
CTACTGTGCACCTGTAGAAGTTCGAGAGAGTCCTCCTTGACAGACCGACTCTCCGTAATCTTCTCAGGAAGTAGAGGCGCTGATGTGCTTTCTTTATAATTGCATCAGTGTTCTCAGAGTAGGAGAAATCTTCAGGTGCATTTCTATGGAGAGGTCAGGATGGATTTGTGTGTTACATTGTTTAGGATGTGCAAATGTGAGAGGCAGTGTTGTATACCCCCCCCCTGTATGACACTCAACATCAAACGAGAAGATTGAGGAGACTTGGTATGTCGACAAATACTCCTGACCTTCTGCAGGTGTAGAGTAGAGAGCATATTGACCCATTGAATCATAGCCTGCTTGAGCGACTTGACCACCCAGGAATGAAGGAGATTATGAAACGTAGTGAACACTGCCCGGTCCATCACGGATACTGACCTCCCCCACCATCTAAGGGATATGTCGGAGGAACTGCCTCAAAAAAAGGCAGCCAGCATCGTCAAAGACCCACACCAGCCTGAACACACTCCAATTTCACTCCAACTCTCGGGAAGACAGATCCAGGAATCTGAAAATCTAGATCTCCAGGTTCAAGAATAGCTTCTTCCTAACAATTTCCTTCTTCCTCCTGGGACTTGGGAATTCTGGCGTAGGATTCCCAAAAAGTTAATTTGCAAATTGAGTCGGTGGTGAGGAAGGCAAATGCAATCTAGGATTTAGTTAGAGAGGGCTAGAAGATACAAAAACTGGGATGTAACGCTGAGGCTCAGTGAGGAGCTAGTCAGACCGCTTTTGGAATATTGTGGGCAGTTTTGGGCACCATATCTGAGGAAGGATCTGCTGGCTCTGGGGAGGGTCCAGAGGAGGTTTACAAGAATGATCCCAGGAATGAGTGGGTTAACATACGATGAGCGTTTGCCGGCACTGGGCCTGTATCTGCTGGAGTTTAGAAGGAAGAGACTGAATAGTGAGAAGCTTGGATGGAGTATTTGAGGAAAGGATGTTTCCACTCATGGGAGACTCTTGGACCAGAGGTCATAACCTCAGAATTAAAGGACGTACCTTTAGAAAGGAGATGAGGAGGAATTTCTTCAGTCGGAGGTTGGTGAATGTGTGGAATTCATTTGCCACAGAAGACTGGAGGCCAAGTCAATGGATATTTTTAAGGCGGAGATTGACAGGTTCTTGATTAGTACGGGAGAGAGGGGTTATGGGGAGAAGGCAGGAGAATGGGGTTGGGAGGGTAGGATAGATCAGTCATGATTGAGCGGCGGAGTGGACTTGATGGGGTCATTCTGCTCCGAGAATGTATGGACATTCCTGCCCTCTTATATGCTTCTGAGATCTGGCCCAGCTTCAGCAAGTATATCCAGACACTGACTGATCCCACTAATGGAGTCTAGACAATATTTTCCAAATTCCCTGGAGGCAAACTAGTCGGTGCTCTCCCGAGCCTGTGTCGCCTCTAACTACCTCATCAGGCCATGCCATTTGTGTCCCCAACAGCCTACCTTTAGAAAGGAGATGAGGAAGAATTTCTATAGTCGTAGAATCATAGTCATACAGTGTGGAAAACGGGCCCAACTTGCCCACACTGACCAACACATCCTATCTACACTAGTCCTACCTGCCCACGTTTGGCCCATATCCCTCTAAACCTGCCCAATCCATGTACCTGTCTAAATATTTCTTGCACGTTGCAAAAGCAAAACCAGAGGGTGGTGAATCTGTGGGATTCGTGGCCACAGATGACAGTGGAGGCCATCATTGGGTATTTGGGCACAAGGGTTTAAGAGGGAACTGCAGATGCTGGAAAATCGAAGGTAGACAAAAGTGCTGGAGAAACTCAGCAGGTGCGGCAGCATCTATGGAGCGAAGGAAATTGTGATACTGAAGAAGGGTTTCGGCCCGAAACGTTGCCTATTTCCTTCGCTGCATAGATGCTGCTGCACCCGCTGAGTTTCTCCAGCACTTTTGTCTACCATTTGGGCACAAGGCACAGATCTAAAGGGCGTGCAAGAACGTAAGCCCAGAGTGCACGGGTGGATTAATCCTGGTCAGGGCAGGGACGTGTTGAGGGACTATTCACTGAGGATATAGGACGCTGGGATTCATAAAGAGACAGAATGTAAAAGCAGAGAGATTGTGGAAAATACTGGCCAGCTTTCAGCTGGAGCACTGGGTCTAATTCTGGCCTCCACACTTGAGGAAGGATATGAAAGAGAGTGTGCAGGAAAGGTGAGCTGGAACAGGTCCAGGAATGACCGACCAGCTCCAGGGTTGCACTAGAAAGCTTACAACGCTGCGGTCTGAACGTTGATTCCTCTCATTTCAAGTAACTCCAGCATTCCATCTCTCCCCCACCTCCTCCCCCACCCTAGTCATCCTACTAGTCCCACTATTCACATCCTTGCACCCGTTTGTTATCACCTCTACCCAGCCATCAATGGACCATTGTGGCCGCACCCTTTCTTGGTCATCTGCTGCTGGCCTGGATTTCCTCCGGCCTTGTCTAGCGACAGTTTCCTCCCTCTACTTTCAGTCTGAAGAAGGGTTCTGACCTGAAACGTCACCCATCCTTTTCTCCAGAGGTGCTGCCCGACTCGCTGAGTTACTCCAGCACTTTGTGTCTATCTTCGAGACTGTACCAGATCTCTACCTGTAGCTGCAGGTGTACATGTAAACAAGCTGCCACAGGAGGTGGTTGGGGCAGGTACTAACACAACGTTTAAGGATAAGGGGTCACAAGTTTAAGGATAAGGGGGAAATCTTTTAGGACCGAGATGAGAAAAACTCATGAGATGAGAATTCTCTGCCACAGAAGGTAGTTGAGGCCAGTTCATTGGCTATATTTAAGAGGGAGTTAGATGTTGCCCTTGTGGCTAAAGGGATCAGGGGGTATGGAGAGAAGGCAGGTACGGGATACTGAGTTGGATGATCAGCCATGATCATATTGAATGGCGGTGCAGGCTCGAAGGGCCGAATGGCCTACTCCTGCACCTATTGTCTATGTTTAAGAAACATTTAGACAGGTACTTTGATAGGATAGCTTTAGAGGGATGTGGGCCAAACGCAGGGAGTCAGGGGTTAGTTTGGATGGGGCATGTTGGTCAGCATGGGCTAGTTGGGCCGAAGGGCCTGTTTCTATGCTGTAACATTACTTTCTATGACCATAACATAATAAACATTAAAAAAATCCAATAAACTAAAAAACAAAATATCAGTTCAAAACGGGGCATGTTGGTCAGCATGGGCTAGTTGGGTGGAAGGGCCTGTTTTGACTCCGTGAGTAGTCTAGTCCAGGTGAGGCAATTGATACAAATACATCTCTCGATGCTCCTGGACACATCATCAGTGATGTAACCTGGGGTCATTGGGTGCTTCGGGTCTTTCAACACCAGGCACCCTCGCCCAGGCGACCCAGCCGTGGTTGATCAGACCACGACTTGTGTTCAGGTGGCATTCGCTCCTCCCCATGGACCTTCTCTCCTGATCCAGAGCCATCTCGAGGCCTTCTCCGCAGCCTCTGTGGTGTTCTTGATGGCTCTTCTCCTCGCCCCTCCGTTGATGCCCAGTACACTCAAGGCTTTGTAGAGCGATTGCCTTGCAAAACCTCTGCAGCCAACCTGGATGGGCCTTGATACACCTCGCCTTCCAGCCCTGCTTAGGGCAGTCTACGACCAGCTCTTCGTACTTGGTCCTCTTTATACTGCTTCTTGAGGGACGTCAGCTCCTGCCGGATCTTGCGGTTTGTTGCTCGTTGGTTCATGGTGAAAGGTGTTCTGGCCGGCTTCTTCTCCACTGCTCCAAACCTTTCCACAGCTAGGCTGATGATGATTGTCATCACAATCTGCAGCCCTTGGTCCATGTCTTCCTTCGCAGTTGCTTCTAGCACCTTGTCGATGTCCTCGTCCAACTGATGCCAGTCTGCCGTCTTGGAGGCCTGAGGCCATTTGACTGGAACCTTCTCCAGAGAACTGTTCCGAGGGTTACACAAAAAGCTGGAGAAACTCAGCGGGTGCAGCAGCATCTAAGGAGCGAAGGAGATAGGCTACGTTTCGGGTCGAGACCCTTCTTCAGACCCTAGTCCCTTGTTCCGAGGGACTAGTTGCGCCACTTGGAGGCTTCAGGCTCTATGGGGTGATTCCGGCCCCCGCTCATCCTGCATGCTCCTGTGCGATCAAGGTGAGACTGCATCTCAAGTCTACCTGTACCTGTGCATGTCACTGCACATCTGCTCCAGGTGAGATTGCACCAGGGTTTGTTTGGTACAGTGTGCCGCTGGGATTATCAGCCGGAGGTTCTGTGCAGGACATTTCTAACCCTCGGCCTGAGCACATTCCAGCACACGAGAAGAATGTCGGTGGCAGACTACAACTGAGGTCCAGGAGCAAGGGGCTACGCAATTACAATGGTCGACCTTTAGCGAGGAGCGAGTGTGGGCTATCGACACTGAGTGTGGGAAATGAGTGCATATTTTCTTCGAAAACAGCCCTGCAAATTGAATAACATTCGTTCTTTTGGCTGATTGGCACCAAGAGAGGAATCAAATTCCTCCCGTTCGCGAGTGGGAGAGTGAGTGCGGCCCAAACAGCTTGTAAATGTTTCAAGTATTTGGACTACAAATTAGTATTTACAGTATAATGTTTATTGTAGAAGGACTGGCCAGCAGAGTGAAAATGTAAGCTGTATAAAGCAAGGGTCAATTCTCCCACTGTGTCCTCGCTCGGAGGCCTATTGCCCTGTTACTGGCTTCAAACAGCCCTCGAGATACAGTGCAGAAAGAGGCCCTTCAGCCCACCGAGTCCGTGCTGACCAGCGATCACCCCGCACATTATCCTACACACTAGGGACAATTTACAATTTTTATCGAAGCCATTTAACCTACAATTACAACCTGGAGTCAAGTCCGATTAAATATTTTCCCCTTCACCTGAACCTATGTCCTCTGGTCCTCGATTCACCTACTCTGGGCAAGGGACTCTGTGCATCTACCCAATCTATCCCTCTCATGATTTTATACACCTCTATAAGATCACCCCTCATTTTCCTCAGAGTCCCAGCCAACTCAACCACTCCCAATAGTTCAGACCCTCGAGTCCTGGCAACATCCTCGTAAATCCCTGCCTGGAGGTTGTGCTTCCTCAGGCAGACATTATTTTAGCAAATGTTGTGCTTTATTCCTGAAACAGCCGGCGTTGTCCCATTTCTGCCACATTGGAGGGGCTTTGCTGGAAAATGGAGTCTGAAGCAGGGTCTCGACCCGAAACGTCACCCATTCCTGGGATGGCAGGACTTCCATATGAAGAAAGACTGGATAGACTCGGCTTGTACTCACTGGAATTGAGGGGGGATCTTATAGAAACTTACAAAATTCTTAAGGGGTTGGACAGGGTAGATGCAGGAAGATTGTTCCCGGTGTTGGGGAGGTCCAGGACAAGGGGTCACAGTTTAAGGATAAGGGGGAAGTCTTTCAGGACCGAGATGAGAAGATCATTTTTCACACAGAGAGTGGTGAGTCTGTGGAATTCTCTGCCACAGAAGGTAGTTGAGGCCAATTCATTGGCTATATTTAAGAAGGAGTTAGATGTGGCCCTTGTGGCTAAAGGGATCAGGGGGTATGGAGAGAAGGCAGGTACAGGATACTGAGTTGGATGATTAGCCATGATCATATTGAATGGCAGTGCAGGTTCGAGGGGCTGAATGGCCTACTCCTGCACATATTTTCTATGATTCTATGATTCCTTCTCTCCAGAGATGCTGCCTGTCCCGCAGAGTTACTCCAGCTTTTTGTGTCTATCTTCGGTTTTAAACAGCATCTGCACTTCCTTCCCACACATACTCCTTTTATTTAGTTTAGTTTAGTAATGCAGAGTGGAAACAGACCCTTCAGCCCACCTTGTCCATGCCGACCAGCGATGAATATTTTCACTCTCCATTGTAATTCTGGGACTGACCAAGCTCCACTTCAGCTAACCCTGAGGCCAGGTATAGGCGATGGTGATGAAGGGGTCTAACTGTAAAAATGACTGCAGGCATCACTTTGGAATGGGGAGGATACAGCTGCCTGGCCATGAGTTAGAAGGTCGTAGGTTCACCTCCCACTGCCGATACCCCAGGGTGAGTATGCCTTGTGACATAGAAACATAGAAATTAGGTACAGGAGTAGGCCATTCGGCCCTTCGAGCCTGCACCGCCATTCAATATGATCATGGCTGATCATCCAACTCAGTATCCCGTACCTGCCTTCTCTCCATACCCTCTGATCCCCTTAGCCACAAGGGCCACATCTAACTCCCTCTTAAATATACCCAATGAACTGGCCTCAACTACCCTCTGTGGCAGAGAGTTCCAGAGACCCACCACTCTCTGTGTGAAAAAAGTCCTTCTCATCTTGGTCCTAAAGGATTTCCCCCTTATCCTTAAGCTGTGACCCCTTGTCCTGGACCTCCCCAACATCGGGAACAATCTTCCTGCATCTAGCCTGTCCAACCCCTTAAGACATACCAAGGGAGTGCAGCATTGCGTTTGGCGTAAGGTGATGGTTAAATCATGCTATTTATAGCCAGCATCGGAGACCCGGGTCCGATCCTGACCTCGGGTGCTGTCCGTGTGTGGAGTTTGCATGTTCTCCCTGTGACCTCGTGCGTTTCCTCCGGGTGCTCCGGTTTCCTCCCACATCCCAAAGACGGCTGGTTTGTAGATTAATTACCCCTCTGTAAATTACCTCTGGGGAGTGGATGAGAAAGTGGGACAACATGGACCTATGTGTGAAAGGGTCGGCATGGTCAAGGTGGGTCGAAGAGCCTGTTACCGTGCCGTATCTGGAAGCTAAACGCAGCCAGCAGCTCGGTAGGGAACAGCCAGCTCTCAGACACCCACATCCGTTAAGCCTCAGCGAGCCTGACATTAGCTGGTTGCTGGCTCATCTGACCTTCCGCCCGCCTGCCTGTCCGCAGAATCAGCGGCCGGGATATTCCTCATCCTGCCCTTCCAACTATACCTGGAAGACACATCGCCAGAGACCGGGTTCGATCCTGACTACGGGTGCTGCCTGTAAGGAGTTTGCACGTTCTCCCCGTGACCGCGAGGGTTTTCTCCAGGTGCACCGGATTCCTCCCACACTCCAAAGACGTGCGGGTTTGTAGGTTAATTGGCTTCAGTAAAAATGTAGATTGTCTCCATGGTGTGTGTAGGATAGTTAGTGTAAAGGATCTGTCCTAGTTTCACAACTTAATTCTTTCATCCCGACCATTTATTTTACTCGTGGACATTTTGTATCCGGCTGGAAAAAACGTCCCGACTTACCTGATGCCCCGAGTACCTACGGCTGGTATAACGAGCCGCTACAATATATCTACGAACTCCTACGGTCTCGTTACGAACCGTATCAGTGAGCTTGAATCAGTGGAAAACTCGAGAGCATTTGTGAATTACCTCATGAAAGTGAGACAGGCCCTTAAGGGCTGGTCGCCGTGGGCCGGAGGGCCTGTTTCCTTACTCTACTTCTAAAAATAAGATTATAATCATGTACGGTATAATTTGCCTGGTTTACACACAAAACAGAGTTTGTCACTATATCTCAACCAATATCTCAGAGACTCGGAGAAAAGAAATGAGTATTTTGCTTTAAACTAGTGGACGAGACAATAACGAGATGGGAAGGCAAGAGATGTGGGGGACAAAATTGTTCGTGGCTGGGGAGGGCAGATGACGATAAGTTAGTGCGTGAGCAAAATGTCGGCCAATCGAGTACAAATGGTGTGCAGGAAGGAACTGCAGATGCCAGTTAGTACTGAGGATAAGCGCAAAGTGCTGGAGTGAGCAGGTGAGGCAGCGGTAACTCTGGAGAAAAAACTTGTTTCGGGTCGGATTGTTCTCTCGAGGGCCTGTCCCACTGTACGAGGTAATTCACCAGTTCTCCCGAGATTTTCCCTGATTCGAAATCGGAGAATGTCCGTAACGGGTCCGTAGGAGTTCGTGGATGTCTCGTACGAGTAAAAATAAACTTTTTTTCATCAGGAGTATTTTTTTTACTCATGGACATTTTTCACAGGGTTGAAAAAAACGTCACGAGTTTACCGGATTTTCCGTTACTCGTACGAGCCGCTACGAGGCATCCACGAACTCCTACGGACCCGCTAAGGACATTCTCCGAGTTCGAACCGGGAGAAAACTCGGGAGAAGTCTTGAATTACCTCGTACAGTGGGACGGGCCCTTCAGTCCTGACTCGAAACGTCACCTATTCCCTTCTCTCCAGTGCTGCCTGACCCGCTGAGTTACTCCAGCAGTTATACTCGCTGGAATTTAGAAGATTGAGGGGGGATCTTATAGAAACTTACAAAATTCTTAAGGGGTTGGACAAGCTAGATGCTGGAAGATTGTTCCTGATGTTGGGGGAGTCCAGAACAAGGGGTCACAGTCTAAGGATAAGGGGGAATTCCTTTAGGACCGAGATGAGGAAAACATTCTTTACACAGAGAGTGGTGAGTCTCTGGAATTCTCTGCCACAGAAGGTAGTTGAGGCCAGTTCATTGGCTATATTTAAGAGGGAGTTAGATGTGGCCATTGTGGCTAAAGGGATCAGGGGGCATGGAGAGAAGGCAGGTACGGGATACTGAGTTGGATGATCAGCCATGATCACATTGAATGGCGGTGCAGGCTCGAAGGGCCGAATGGCCTCCTGCACCTATTTTTCTATGTTTCTATGTTTCTAATGTCTATCTCAGAGTCCATCATGTGGCGACTGTCACTTTATATGCTCATGAGACCACCTGCGTGCTATGGGAGTATTGGTAAACATTGCATGTTCTTCCAGAGCCCTCTCCTGTAGAATCTGGTGAAACCTCTATGCTGTCAGATAGATTACATGTGACGCCTTGTATTTGCAAGTGGTGATAGATCAATTCAGTTTAGTTTATTGTCACGTGTATCGAGGTACAGTGAAAAGCTTTTTGTTGCGTGCTAACCAGTCAGCAGAAAGACAACACATGACTACAACGGATCCATTTACAGTGTATAGATACATGATAAGGGAATAACGTTTAGTGCAAGGTAAAGCCAGCAAAGTCCGGTCAAGGATAGTCTGAGGGTCAACAAAGAGGTGGATAATAGTTCAGCTCTGCTCTCTGGGTGTGGTAGGGTGGTTCAGTTGCCTGATAACAGTTGGGAAGAAACTGTCCCTGAATCTGGAGGTGTGCGTCTGTTTTCACACTTCTGTGCCTTTTGCCCGATGGGAGAGGGGAGAAGAGGGAGTGGCCGGGGTGCGACTGGTCCTTGATGATGCTGCTGGCCTTGCTGAGGCAGCGCGAGGTGTAGATGGAGTCAATGGAAGGGAGGTTGGTTTGGGAGGGAGGTGGTTTGTCTGTGACCAGAACTTGAGAGAAACATCATGGGGGGGGGGGGGGGGGAGGGTGGGTTCTGGAATGGGGATAGATGCGTGATCTGATCCAGGGATTTGTGGTCTCTGTGCGGGTGCGGTCTGTACGGAGGTTCCACGTTCTCCCCATGGGTGTCATGGTACACCAGTCATTGAAAGTAGGCATGCAGGTGCAGCAGGCAGTGAAGAAAGCGAATGGTATGTTAGCTTTCATAGCAAAAAGATTTGAGTACAGGAGCAGGGATGTTCTACTTCAGTTGTATAGGGTCTTGGTGAGACCACACCTGGAGTATTGCGTACAGTTCCGGTCTCGAAATCTGAGGAAGGACATTATTGCCATAGAGGGAGTGCAGAGAAGGTTCACCAGACTGATTCCTGGGATGTCAGGACTGTCTTATGAACAAAGACTGCATAGACTTGGTTTATACTCTCTAGAATTTAGGAGATTGAGAGGCGATCTTATAGAAACTTACAAAATTCTTAAGGGGTTGGACAGGCTAGATGCAGGAAGATTGTTCCCAATGTTGGGGAGGTCCAGGACAAGGGGTCACAGCTTAAGGATAAGGGGGAAATCCTTTAGGACTGAGATGAGAAGGACTTTTTTCACACAGAGAGTGGTGGGTCTCTGGAACTCTCTGGCACAGAGGGTAGTTGAGGCCAGTTAATTGGCTACATTTAAGAGAGAGTTAGATATGGCCCTTGTGGCTAAGGGGATCAGAGGGTATGGAGAGAAGGCAGGTACGGGATACTGAGTTGGATGATCAGCCATGATCATATTGAATGGCGGTGCAGGCTCGAGGGGCCGAATGGCCTACTCCTGCACCTAATTTCTATGTTTCTCTGGGTGCTCCGGTTTCCTCCTACACTCCAAAGGCGTACAGGTTTGTAGGCTAATTGGCTTTGGTAAAATTGTAAATTGTGCCTAGTGCGTGTAGGATAGTGCTAGTGTACGGGGATCGCTGGTCGGCAAGGACTCGTTGGGCCGAAAGGCCTGCTTCCACGCTGTATCTCTAAACCAAGCTAATCGAGCTATCCACAGTGTACAGATACGTGACAATTTGCGTATTATTGTTGTTATTGCGTCTACTGTGGCTGTAAAGCTACTGAGGTCACTGTGGCGCAGCAGTAGAGTTCCTGCCTTACAGCGAATGCAGTGCCGGTGACCCGGGTTCGATCCTGACTTCAGGTGGTGTCTGTGCGGAGTTTGCACGTTCTCCCCATGATCAGTGTTGGTTTTCTCCGAGACGTTTGGATTCCTCCCGCACTCCTAAGACGTACATTACAGGTTTGTAGGTTAATTGGCTTGGTAAATGTAAAATAAAATTGTTCCAAGTGGGTGTAGAATAGTGTTCGAGAAGGAACTGCAGATGCTGGAAAATCGAGGGTACACAAAATGCTGGAGAAACTCCGCGGGTGCAGCAGCATCTATGGAGCGAAGGAGATAGGCAACGTTTCGGGCCGAAACCCTTCTCAATATTACCTATCTCCTTCACTCCACAGATGCTGCTGCACCCGCTGAGTTTCTCCAGCATTTCGTGTACCCTGGGTGCAGAATAGCATTAGTGTGCAGGGATCGCTGGTCGGCTCGGACGCGACGGGCTGAAGGGCCAGTTTCCGCGCTGTATCTCAACTAAACTAGACTAAAGGAGGAATTTCACTCTTCCAGTTCATATATGGTGCTCATGACAAACAAATACTGTTGACTCTTGGCCTTCCAATTTTCCACAGTGAATTTCTGGAATTCTCTGTCCCCAGGAGGTTGGTGAAGCTTGATCACAAGATATACTTAGAGCATAGATCAGGACAACGTGGAGACTTGCGCTCCAGACTCGATGTCCCCACTGACCGTAAAGGCCATTTATATCAATCCCATCTGCCCGTGGTCCACAGCCCCCCATCACCCCATTATGTCTCCAGATAGAGATGGGAATCTGAAGGTTATTTTTACACAAAGGGTGGCTGGTGGGTGTATGACATGGGATACTGGAGGATGTCGTTGAGGCCATTACTATTGCAGTGTTTAAGAAACATTCAGATAGGTCCACGGATAGGTCAATGCCCCCCTGTCCCACTTTGGAAACCTGAATGGAAACCTCTGGAGACTTTGCGCCCCACTCAAGGTTTCCGTGCGGTTCCCGGAGGTTTTTGTCCTTCAGCAACCACCTCCAACTTGCATCGCAACCGGCTTTGACTAAAACATTACCGATTTTAAAAACGGAAACCACTTTTGAACATTAGGGAGACTGACAAAAACCTCCGGGAACCGCACAAAACCTTGGGTGGGGCGCAAAGTCTCCAGAGGTTTCCGTTCAGGTTTCCTAAGTGGGACAGGGACATCACGGGGATATGGGCCAAATGCAGTCAGGTGGGACCAGTGTGGGTCAGCATGGGCAAGTTGGGCCGAAGGGCCTATTTCCATGCTGTAATACTCTATAACTATAAACTAAACCTAAATGGCCATTAGACAAAGGAGAAGAATTTGACCATTCGGCCCATCGACTCTGCTCCGCCATTCAATCATGGCTGATCGATTTTCCCCTCTCAGCCCCATTCTCCTGTGATTTAAAACTGCTTCCACTACCTCTCCTGGCCGTGTGTTCCTGGCACCTACTACTTTCCCTTTCTCGTAAATCTCCTCTAAACCTTCTGTCCCTCACCTTAAAGCTACGCATCTCGTATTTGACACGACCAGGTTGGGAAAAGACTGAAGGGCCTGTCCCACTTACGCAACTTTTTCGGCGACTGCTGGCACCCGTCCGTCGTAGGTCGTTACAGTTCGCTGAAAAATTGTCAACAGGTTGAAAACCAGCGGCGACCAGAACAAGGTACGACTCTTTGGACGACTACTCATGACCATACAGGCATCACCCCGCGACATGTTACCTATATGGTCGTGAGCAATCTCCCAGTCACCCAAAGAGTCGTACCGTCTTTCTGGTCGCTGCCGAATATGTTGAAAATTTTCGGCAACCTATGACAGGTGCCGGCAGTCGCCCGAAAAAGTCGCGTCAGTGGGACAGGTCCTTGACTGTTCACCCTATCGGTCTATCCCTCACATAATTGTATAAACGTCTAACAGGCCATTCCTCAACCTCCGATATTCCACAGAAAACATCCTAAGCTCCTCCAGCCTCTTCTTATACCTATACTCTCGATCCAGGCAATATCCTGGTCAACCTGTGTGGGAAGGAATTGCAGATGCTGATTTTCACTGAAAATAGACACAAAAAGCTGGAGTAACTCAGCGGGTCAGGCAGCATCTCTGGAGAAAAAGAATAGATGATGTCAGGACTTTCATATGAAGAAAGACTGGATAGACTCGGCTTGTACTCGCTAGAATTTAGAAGATTGAGGGGGGATCTTATAGAAACTTACAAAATTCTTAAGGGGTTGGACAGGCTAGATGCAGGAAGATTGTTCCCGATGTTGGGGAAGTCCAGAACACGGGGTCACAGTTTAAGGATAAGGGGGAAGTCTTTTAGGACCGAGATGAGAAAAACATTTTTCACACAGAGAGTGGTGAATCTGTGGAATTCTCTGCCACAGAAGGTAGTTGAGGCCAGTTCATTGGCTATATTTAAAAGGGAGTTAGATGTGGCCCCTGTGGCTAAAGGGATCATGGGGGTATGGAGAGAAGGCAGGTACAGGATACTGAGTTGGATGATCAGCATGATCATATTGAAGGACCAAATGGCCTACTCCTGCACCTATTTTCTATGTTTCTATGTGACATTTCGGATTGAAACATTGGAGTCTGAAGAAGGGTTCTGACCCAAAATGTCACCTATTCCTTGCCTCTAGTGTGGATGTGTGGCAGAGGAATTGGGGGTGGGGCTGGGTTAGGAATGGGTTACATGGAAATAGGTGAGGAATAGGATTGATGGGAGAGCCAGCATAGACTATGTGGGCCAAATGGCCTCCACGAGAGCCTGCGGACAGTGCTGGACTCGGCCCAGCCCATCAAGCGACTAGTCCCCACCACCATTAATAGCATCTACATGAGACGGCATCTAAGTAAGTAAGTTTATTGGCCAAGTATTCACATACAAGGAATTTGCCTTTGTGCTCCGCCCACAAGTAACAACATGACATACAGTGACAGTTACGAATGACTCAGAAAACACTAAACATTAATAATAAAAAGACATTAATGATAAAACACCATTGATCAAGCATGTGAACCAACAAAATACCCGATCAAAGGGAGCCTACGGATTTTTGGCTGTTGAGTAGAGCAACGACTCGTGGATAAAAACTGTCATCACGGATGCCCACCATCCGGACCATGCCCTCTTCTCGCTGCTACCATCGGGCATGAGGTACAGAAGCATGAAGTCCCACACCACCAGGTTCAGGAGCAGATACATTCCTACAACTATCAGGCTCTTGAAGCAACTGCACAACCCTAATCCTATCTTGGCAATGGAACACTGCGTACCACCTATGTAAGAAAGAACTGCAGATGTTGGTTTAAATCGAAGGTAGGCCCAAAATGCTGGAGTAGCTCAGCCGGTGAGGCAGCATCTCTGGAGAGAAGGAATGGGCGACGTCTCGAATGTCGCCCATTCCTTCTCTCCAGAGATGCTGCCTCACCCGCTGAGTTACTCCAGCATTTAATGTCTTCTGAATAACACCTCTTGCACAACCATATACTGGTTTTCGTAATTGTGTTTATGCACTAATGTCTTGTTTTTGCATTCTTTTTATTTTCACTGTTTTGTGTAATTTAAGTATTTGTGTGTTGCCTGAGTCTATGTATCTATGAAGCTAGTTCACTATAACCTGGGCATATGACAATAACTTGACTTGATGCGGTTTAGTTGAGAGGTACAGCATGGAAACAGGCCCTTTGGCCCACTGAGTCCATCAATTCCCCGTTCCCACCAGTTCTTATCTCACTTTCTCATCCATTTCCTACACACTCGGGGCAATTTACAGAGGGCCAATTAACCTAAACACCCACACGCCTTTGGGATGTGGGAGGAAACTGAAGCACCCGGAGGAAACCTGTGCAGTCATGGGGAGAACGTACAAATTCCATACAGGTCAGGATCGAACCCTGGTCTCCGGCACTGTGAGGCGGCACCTCTGCCAGCTGCGCCACTGTGCCATCCATGGCTTGACTCGAGTGGTGCAACAGTTTGCGGAGGAGATAAGGTGGGGCCTGCAGTGGTTATGCAAGGGCCTCGTGGTAGAGAGGAGAGGGGCCTGTGGCAGAGGTGCGAAGAGGGCCCCTGTGGCGGAGGTGGACAATGTCCTTTGGTGGGTGTGTGGAGGGTCCAGAGGCAGAGTTGTACAGGGCCCTGTGGCGGAGTTGTACAGGGGCCTGTGGTGGAGTTGTACAGGGGCCTGTGGTGGAGGTGTGGAGAGGGCCCCTGTGGCATAGGTGTACAATGTCCTGTGGTGGAGGTGTGGAGGGCCCTGTGGCGGAGGTATGGAGGCCCCTGTGGCGGAGGTGCGGGGAGGGCCCTGTGACGGAGGTGTGGAGGGCCCTGTGGCGGAGGTGCGGAGAGCGCCCTGTGGCGGAGGTGCGGAGGGCCCTGTGGCGGAGCTGCGGAGAGGGCCCTGTGGCGGAGGTGCGGAGAGGGCCCTGTGGCGGAGGTGTGCAAAGGCTGAGGCGTGCGTCACTTTGGTGTGACTGTAACCAAGGACCAGTTGCTGCCTTGCAGCCAGTAGAGAGAGGAACAGGCTTGCTCTGTGTTGTGAGCCGGCAGCTCCGTGCCTGGCCGTGGGCACTGTTTGTCATGTAATCCCCCAGGCCCAGTAATGCTGAGTATTTGGGAGTGGGCGGCAGGGACTGCTGATGTGAACTGGTGCTTTGTGTCCAACCTTTCTGTCGGGGAGGGAGAGGAGTGAGATTGGGAGCAGTGAATCACGCACACGACCATCTCAGCCTCGCTGCCAATGGGGTGGCATCCGCTGGAGTTGGCGCTGGGGAATGTGATGAGTGTTTGCTTCACACGTGCTGTTTATGCCTTGCTCGACGTTAAAAAAATATTGCAAGGTTGTGGTTTTAGTATTTTAAGTTCAGAGATACAGAGCAGCAGCAGGCCCTTCGGCCCATCGAATCTGTGCCGACCAGCGATCCCTGTACACTAACACTATCCCACACACACACACGCGCGCGCGCACACACACACTCGCGCGCGCACACACTCGCGCGCGCACACACACTCGTGCACACACTCACACTCGCGCGCGCACACACACTCGCGCGTGCACACACACTCGCGCACACACACTCGCGCACACACTCACACACGCTCACGCACACACACTCGCGCACTCACATACTAGAGGCAATTGGCAATTTTACTGAAGCCAATTAAACCTCTCGTTTCCCTCTCCCCCGACTCTCCATCAGAAGAAGGGTCTCGACCCGAAACGTCACCCGTTCCTTCCCTCCAGAGATGCTGCCTGTCCCGCTGAGTTACTCCAGCTTTTTGTGTCTATCTTTGGTTTAATCCAACATCTGCAGTTCCTTCCCACCTACAAACCTGTACGTCTTTGGAGTGTGGGAGGAAGCCGGAACACCCGGAGAAAACCCATGTGGTCACGGGGAGAACGTGCAAACTCCGTATAGACAGCACCCGTAGTCGGGATCGAACCCGGGTCCCTGACGCTGTGAGGCAGCAACTCTACTGCTGCGCCACCTTTGTCAGCTTCCAGGAGCATAGAGCTGGAGCTGATGTCTTAAGCTGCCTGTTCAGCTGGGCTTGCAAACTCACGATAAACGCGTGCAATTAAACTTGCAGACTTATTACTCTGAACCCAAGCACTTTCTCCAATACAGCAGTGCTAGTTTCGCTGTTCTTAACCTTTTGTTTTCATCTCCTCGGCCAACAATGAACCATTGTGGGCTCTTTGGCAATCAGAACCATCTCTGCTTTGTTCTGCACCTTTTCCTACCTCCAGCCGCCTTCTTTTCTGACTCTCAAGGCCAGCAGCATAATCAAGGACGAGTCGCACCCCAGCCACTCCCTCTTCTCCCCCCTCCCATCGGGCAAAATGTATAGAAGTCTGTAATCGCACATTTCTGGAGATGGAATGGGTGACGTTTCGGGTCGAGACCCTTCTTCAGACTGGGTGACATTTCGGGTCGAGACCCTTCTTCAGACTGGGTGACGTTTCGGGTCGAGACCCTTCTTCAGACTGGGTGATGTTTCGGGTCGAGACCCTTCTTCAGACTGGGTGACGTTTCGGGTCGAGACCCTTCTTCAGACTGGGTGACGTTTCGGGTCGAGACCCTTCTTCAGACTGGGTGACGTTTCGGGTCGAGACCCTTCTTCAGACTGGGTGACGTTTCGGGTCGAGACCCTTCTTTAGACTGGGTGACGTTTCGGGTCGAGACCCTTCTTTAGACTGGGTGACGTTTCGGGTCGAGACCCTTCTTCAAACCCATCTCCGACATCTCCCCACCGTTTCTTAATCTCACCGTCTCCATCACAATAGACAAACTATCAACTGATGCATGTTATAAATCCACTGGCTCGGGGTCTGAAGAAGAGTCTCGACCCGAAACGTCACCCATTCCTTCTCTCCAGAGATGCCGCCTGTCCCGCTGAGTTACTCCAGCACTTTGTGTCGATCTTCCACTGAGTTACTCCAGTGACTTATGTTTATCTTCAGTGATGGGACAGACCTGTGTGTTGGTAAGCTGCACCGACCTTGCCCAAGGTGCGTACAGCTCTGTGCCTCTGTGTGTTGCCCATTGTAGAGGAGCTCGATTGAATGGACCTTGTTGCTGCATTTCCTTGTCTCTTTCAGGCATTGTACGGTTGGCGGACAATGATGACGCCTCTACATCTGAACCGCCGAACGTGAGTACAGAATGCACCATTCATCTCCCTCAGACGGCATGGTCCTGCTCCCATTGTCTTGGTTTCACAGAAACATAGAAAAACCGATGCAGGAGTAGACCATTCGGCCCTTCGAACCATTCAATATGATCATGGTTGATCATCCAAAATCAGTACCCTATTCCTGCTTCTCCCCCCTATTCCTTGATCCCTTGTCCTTTTTTTCCCCCATACAAAATGCTTTTATTCAGAACAAACAAAAATACAAAGTAGTACCAGACTGATTCCTGGGATGTCAGGACTTTCATATGAGGAAAGATTGGATAGACTCGGCTTGTACTCGCTGGAATTTAGAAGATTGAGGGGGGATCTTATAGAAACGTACAAAATTCTTAAGGGGTTGGACAGGCTAGATGCTGGAAGATTGTTCCCGATGTTGGGGGAGTCCAGAACAAGGGGTCACAGTCTAAGGATAAGGGGGAATTCCTTTAGGACCGAGATGAGGAAAACATTCTTTACACAGAGAGCGGTGAGTCTCTGGAATTCTCTGCCACAGAAGGTAGTTGAGGCCAGTTCATTGGCTATATTTAAGAGGGGGTTAGATGTGGCACTTGTGGCTAAAGGGATCGGGGGTATGGAGAGAAGGCAGGTACGGGATACTGAGTTGGATGATCAGCCATGATCACATTGAATGGCGGTGCAGGCTCGAAGGGCTGAATGGCCTACTCCTGCACCTATTTTCTATGTTTCTATGTTTCTATGTAACATGATCAGAGAATGCCTATATTGGCATTTTACAAAGAAAGTTATCAAATTAAAATATTAACATTTTTATCAATAATACATTCGACCCCCCGCGGTGACCAGCGTTCACAGAAGGCCCCGTCTACACCGCGTGTTCTATCTCTAGGTCCCTTTAGCCCCAGGAGCTAAACCCAACTCTCTTTTGAAAACATCCAGTGAATTGGCCTCCACTGCCTTCTGTGGCAGAGAATTCCACAGATTCACAACTCTCTGGGTAATAAAGGGTTTTCCCTCATCTCAGTCCCAAATGGCCTGCCCCTTATTCTTAAACTGTGACCCCTGGATCTGGACTCCCCCCAACATGGGGAACATTTCCTCCCACACCCCAGCCCACAATAATAATTATCAATTAATTATCAATTCCAGTCAACTTTAATGGGAATATATGGCCATGCGGCATGGCGGCGCAGCGGTAGAGTTGCTGCCTCACAGCCCCAGAGACCCGGGTTCGATCCTGACTACAGGTGCTGTCCATACGGAGTTTGCACATTCTCCCCGTGACCACATGGGTTTCCTCCCCAAAGTGTTTCACTGTTAAGGCCTCCAACAAACCAAATTGTTCGATAGACTCACCACGGATCTGCAAGCTGTTTTGTTTTGTGTCTGTGCCTGTCTGAGTAAACGTGTAAGAAGGAACTACAGACGCTGGTTTAATCCGAAGATAGACACAAAAAGCTGGAGTAACTCAGCGGGACAGGCAGCATCTTTGGAGAGAAGGGTCTTGTCTCGAAACGTCACCCGTTCTTTCTCTCCAGAGATGCTGCCTGTCCCGTTGAGTTACTCCAGCACTCTGTGAAACGTCACCTATCCATGTTCTCCACAGATGCTGCCTGTCCCGCTGAGTTACTCCAGCACTCTGTGAAACGTCACCTATCCATGTTCTCCACAGATGCTGCCTGACCCGCTGAGTTACTCCAGCACTCTGTGAAACGTCACCTATCCATGTTCTCCACAGATGCTGCCTGTCCCGCTGAGTTACTCCAGCACTCTGTGCCTATCTGAGTGAAGGGTATGGGTTTAGCACAAAGTTCCTTCTGACAGACACACTGCGCTGTGCTATTCTACCCAGCGGTGCCCGACCCACAGGGGGAGAGCGAGAGAGAGAGATAGGTTCTTCCTGCACCAGCACCTTGTCTCCTCTCTCCAGAGGTGACGGCTGACTCTAGACTCCTGTCTCCTCAGCTTCCTGTGGTAAAGGAGGATGCCCACAACCCTTCCACGATCCAGCCAGATCTCCAGGCCCCCTGCATCCAGGCGACAGACAAAGCAATCAGCCCGAGTACCGAGGTAAGAGGCTTCCCCAACACCGTTTGATTTGAACCAAAAATAATTTAAATCAATTATTTCCATAACTGATATGTACAATACAAAACGACACAAACACACTCACCACCATGATACAACATTTTGAGATTTAAAAAATCAAGTCTGCAATTTATCCCATCAGATAAAGCATAAAAAGAAGTTTAATTTGACACCTAATTCACTTTCATATCTTCAGTATTAAGAAAGTTATGACCATTTTCATTCTCGGAAATTAGCATCTTGTTTCCCATTGCCTTTCCATTGACTTAACTCAAAAGCTGTGATCTAGAACAGTTAAAAGCCCATAACTTTCTTAAAAATTAAGAGAACTCAATGAAATTTTCAGTTATTATAGATTGAAGCATTCTGAAACAAATATGAAACAATCTTACTTGGATGATCTGAAATTAAAGCATATAATTAGTTAGTTATCTAATTGTAGCTAATTACAAAATTCAATTAGTAGATCTAAACATCTATCCATTTCTTAAGAAAAGATAAACTTTTTTTTAATTGCCTAAGTGTCCAAATAATATTCACACAATAATCCACAATATAACATAATTTTTAAATCTTACTTTCATGAATTTATAGGCCAAATGGAAGGAATTTAGTGTTTAATGCCTGTAAATTAATGGCCATTTAAATCAACTGGCGAGTGGGTTTTAGTGGAATGCGTTGGATTAGAATGTTGCGGTTTGCGGTGAAGTTGGGAGGAAAAACACAGCCGGTTCATGCATTTTTTTTTTTGTCCCCTTTTCGCAACATGAAAATGTGATTAAAGCCTTCCTAAAAACCAAGTTTTTATGTAAAAATAAACTGTGTAGCTTCTTTTATCGCCTACGTTAGGTCCGTTCCACTGTCGGCGTTCAGAGCTTTAGAAGATGATTTTTAAACTACTCTAGTTAATAAATAATCTAGCGTAGTTTAAAAATACCTTTATGAATGAAATGTCGGAGCGATTTCTCTTTAGCGACGAAATCGCCCGACATGTATCGACTTGGACTGCCTAGAAAAAATCGGCATTTTAAACCCGCCCCGCCTCTGAAAGGCGCCAAAGTCGCGCACACTGGGAGCGGCAGAACTGCAGCGCTGCTAAAGGTAGGTATTGTAACATACCTACATGATGCAAAGTTAAAACAAATATTCTTAAATTCTGAATATTAAATAATTATTTCTCCATTCTGACTGAGGATACATTCCACCCCTCGTGGTGCCCAGGGGTCCCGCAAATCCCCCCAGGGTGCCCGTGGACAGTACGTAGACCCTCACGGACGTAACCCTGGAAAAGGGGCTCGGGCAGAGTCCTCCTCCACCTGGTGCCGTGACTCGCGGATGGCCAGCTTGGCCAGACCAAACCAGGCCGTCTTCAGCCCCTACCCTCTCCCCTACGCACAGGTTGTCCAAAGATGAGGGTGGTGGTTGTGAAATGCAACCAGAGGGCAAGGAAAGCTAATGTTATGTTAGCGTTCATAGCAAAAGGATTTGAGTATAGGAGCAGGGAGGTTCTACTTCAGTTGTACAGGGTCTTGGTGAGACCATGCATGGGGTATTGCGTACAGTTCTGGTCTCCAAATCTGAGGAAGGACATTATTGCCATAGAGGGAGTGCAGAGAAGGTTCACCAGACTGATTCCTGGGATGTCAGGACTGTCTTATGAAGAAAGACTGGATAGACTCGGTTTATACTCTCTAGAATTTAGGAGATTGAGAGGGGATCTTATAGAAGCTTACAAAATTTTTAAGGGGATGGACAGGCTAGATGCAGGAAGATTGTTCCCGATGTTGGGGAGATCCAGGACAAGGGGTCACGGCTTAAGGATAAGGGGGAAATCCTTTAGGACCGAGATGTGAAGGACTTTTTTCACACAGAGAGTGGTGGGTCTCTGGAACTCTCTGCCACAGAGGGTAGTTGTGGCCAGTTCATTGGCTATATTTAAGAGGGAGTTAGATGTGGCCCTTGTGGCTAAGGGGATCAGAGGGTATGGAGAGAAGGCAGGTACAGGATACTGAGTTGGGTGGTCAGCCATGATCATATTGAATGGCGGTGCAGGCTCGAAGGGCCGAATGGCCTACTCCTGCACCTATTGTCTATGTTTCTATGTTTAGGTATTGGAACAGGGCAGACGTGGCACAGTGGCGCAGAGAGTGGAGCTGCTGCCTCACAGCGCCAGAGGCATTGGCCAGCCAGAAAATCTCAATTGCTTTTTATCACAAATACTTTGCTTGACTCAGTACATATTTGTAAGCCTGCGGCACGGTGTTTTGCAGTAAAGTGAGTGGCTGCTGTTTGGGAGAAAAGAAGAATGACACAGTCGGTAGAGCAGCTGTCCGTGAAGAGTTTGCACGATCAAAGTCAGGAGAAGGGTCTCGACCCGAAACGTCACCCATTCCTTCTCTCCAGGGATGTTGCCTGTCCCGCTGAGTTACTGCAGTATTTTGTGTCTACCCGAGGTTTTCTCAATTACAGATTCACAAGGAGCTGCTCCATGAAGAGCTAAAACAATTTCTGCGGATTAAGAAGAGTCGCCACGCCGATTTATTGCCTGAGGCTGACATGGAGACCGTGGGTCAAGGCCAGGTCGCCAAGGTAACGTGAACTCTGACCCGCGATGCTGTTTCTTGAAGCCCTGGTGCCTGTTGGCGCTGTGATGTCTAATGTACCATTCCCATAACCAGTAGTACGATTCACCAGTCTCCATCTCAGGGCTTCCACTCTGCTGTTATCAGGCAATTGAACCACCCTACCACCCACTAGTCCTACCATCTGCCTTGTATCTTATAGGAGGGATCTTATAGAAACATACAAAATTCTTAAGGGGTTGGACAGGCGAGATGCAGGAAGATTGTTCCCGATGTTGGGGAAGTCCAGAACAAGGGGTCACAGTTTAAGGATAAGGGGGAAATCCTTTAGGACCGAGATGAGAAGGACTTTTTTCACACAGAGAGTGGTGAATCTGTGGAATTCGCTGCCACAGAAGGTAGTTGAGGCCAGTTCATTGGCTATATTTAAGAGGGAGTTAGATGTGGCACTTGTGGCTAAAGGGATCAGGGGGTATGGAGAGAAGGCAGGTACAGGTTACTGAGTTGGATGATCAGCCATGATCATATAGAATGGCGGTGCAGGGCCGAATGGCCTACTCCTGCACCTATTTTCTATGTTTCTATTTTTCTACCTCATTGGAGACCCTCGGATTATCTTTAAAGGGACTTTACCTTGCACTGAATGTTATTCCCCTTATCCTGTACCTGTGTGCTGTGGATGGCTTGGTTGTATGGTCTTTCCGCTGACTGGATAGCGTGCAACAAGAACGCTTTCCATTGTGCCTCGGTACATGTGCCAGTACTAAACTAAAGCTGTAGACATCTGTAGAAATTGGGGTGGCGCAGCGGTAGAGTTGCTGCCTTACAGCACCAGAGGCCCAGGTGCGATCCTGACTACGGGTACTTAGTTTGTATGTCCTTGCTGTGACCGCGTGGGTTTTCTCCGAGTGCTCCGGTTTCTTCCCAAGGTTTGTAAGTTAATTGACTTTGGTGACATTGTAAATTGTCCCTAGTGGTGTAGGATAGTGCAAGTGTACAGGGCGATCGTTGGCTGGCACGAACTCGTTGGGCCGAAGGGTCTGTTTCCACACTGTATCCCTGACATCTAAAGTCTGAACCACTCATTGCCCCAAGCCAACTGCATGGGTGCCTTCTGCCAACAGCTCCCTTGCTGTGAGCGGCAGGGATATGGGAGCCAAAGGGCAGCATCGCATGTTAGCAGTGGCGGGGATGGTCGGGGAGAGAGCACATCCTAACCACATCCTGTCTCCAACAGGAGCGGAAGATGCCAGAGATGGTGGATTTGATTGTGGAGACTGAGCCTGAGGTCGGAGCATCTGGATTCAGCGTGACTGGCGGAGGGAAGGAAGGGATCTTCATCAAGGAGGTGCTGAAGGATTCTCGGGCCGTAAAGGCATTGAACCTGAAGGAGGGTAAGCTGTGTCTTGTGGGGACAGGATTGTAGACTTGTAACATGGGGCACATGACATGAGGAATACATGTACATTAGCAGGGGCGGAAATCCCGGGGGGGACAGGGGGGACACGCCCCCCTCCCCATTTTGAGAGGTGGGGGACGATTCCCCCCCCTCCCATTTTTTGTAATCCGGATTTTAAAACTCAATGGGGGGGGACCATGATGATTCAGCGCGATGATTGGAGGAGGGAGGTGTCGGTCAGTAGCTAAAGTAGGGGGGGTGGGACTGAGGAGAGAACGCGGTGATTGGAGGAGGGAGACGTCCGTGGAGCAAAGATCATAGAGCGGAGCTTGAATCGGCCCGTTCACGGGGCTTTTCATGGCCTGGCGCAGCCGTGGTCTTCGAGCACCCCACGGTCAAATTGCTGCGTCGAGGCGATCGAGGCTCCCAATGTTGAAGCCCCCACCAGGGGATGAAAGACCCCGTGAACGGGCCGATTCAAGCCCCAGGAATCGGGGCGGAGGAAGCTGCTGTTGCTGGAGTTCGGAGTCGGTCTTTGCACTTCATCAGTTTATTTATTCATGTGTGTATTTACGTATATAATGGTATATGGACACACTGATCTGTTTTGTAGTCAATGCCTACTATGTTCTGTTGTACTGAGCAAACGAAGAATTTCATTGTCCGGACAATAAACACTTACAATGACTTTGGTCACCAACCAGGCCAGCTCCCGATGTTACCGTCCACAGAAAAGATACTAGACACGGCCCATGGCCGAAGCCTCGCGCGTGTTCATAGCAAAAGGATTTGAATATAGGAGCAGGGAGGTTCTACTTCAGTTGTATAGGGTCTTGGTGAGACCACACCTGGAGTATTGCGTACAGTTCTGGTCTCCAAATCTGAGGAAGGACATTATTGCCATAGAGGGAGTGCAGAGAAGGTTCACCAGACTGATTCCTGGGATGTCAGGACTGTCTTATGAACAAAGACTGCATAGACTCGGTTTATACTCTCTAGAATTTAGGAGATTGAGAGGGGATCTTATAGAAACGTACAAAATTCTTAAGGGGCTGGACAGGCTAGATGCAGGAAGATTGTTCCCGATGTTGGGGAGGTCCAGGACAAGGGGTCACAGCTTAAGGATAAGGGGGAAATCCTTTAGGACCGAGATGAGAAGGACTTTTTTCACACAGAGAGTGGTGGGTCTCTGGAACTCTCTGCCACAGAGGGTAGTTGAGGCCAGTTCATTGGCTATATTTAAGAGGGAGTTAGATGTGGCCATTGTGGCTAAAGGGATCAGAGGGTATGGAGAGAAGGCAGGTATGGGATACTGAGTTGGATGATCAGCCATGATCATATTGAATGGTGGTGCAGACTCGAAGGGCCGAATGGCCTACTCCTGCACCTAATTTCTATGTTTCTATGTTTCTATGTTTGCATGCGCGCGCGGCTGCCAAGAATTTGTGTCCCCCCCCCCATGTTTTGACATCGATTTCCGTGCCTGATTAGGGGCAGCACGATGGCGCAGCGGTAGAGTTGCTGCCTTACAGGGCCTGAGGCCCAGGTTTGATCCTGACTACGGGTGCTGTCTGTACGGACTATTAAACGATCCCCCTGTGACCGCGTGGATTTTCTCTGGGATCCAAAGACGTGCAGGTTTGCAGGTTAATTGGCTTCTGTAAATTGCCTCTTGGACGTGAAACTGGGATAATATAGAACTGGTGTACGGGTGACATTGGCTCAGTGGGCCGAGAGGCCTGATCCTCCATTTTCCTCCCACACTACAAAGATGTGCAGGTTTGTATGTTAATTAGCTTTGGTTAAATTATAAATTGCCCCTTGTGTATAGGATAGCACGCAGCAAATGCTTTTCAATGTACCTCACTACACATGACAATTAAACTACGCTAAACGTATGGCCTTCAGAACAAGAGGAGTTGTGTATAGGAGCAAAGAGGTCCTTCTGCAGTTGTGCAGGGCCCTCGTGAGACCACACCTGGAGAATTGTGTGCAGTTTTGGTCTCCAAATTTGAGGAAGGACATTCATGCTATTGAGGGAGCCCAGCATAGGTTTACAAGGTTAATTCCTGGGATGGCGGGACTGTCATATGTCCGATGAGGCGGCTAAAAAACTTTTAGTTTTATACTGTAAACTAAAAGTATACAATTATACAGATTAGTTTACTTGTTCTACTCTGGAATTTAGAAGGTTGAGAGGATATCTTATTGAAACATGTAAGATTATTAAGGTTTTGGACATGCTAGAGGCAGGAAACATGTTCCTGATTTTGGGAGAGTCCAGAACCAGGGGGCACACAGTTTAAGAATAAGGGGCCAGCCATTTAGAACAGAGGTGAGTTTTGCCCACTGTATGCCTTATCCGCTGAGTGTTTTAAGTAAGTAAGTTTATTGGCCAAGTATTCACATACAAGGAATTTGCCTTGGTGCTCCGCCCACAAGTGAACAACATGACATAGAGTGACAATTACGAATGACTCAGAAATGTTGCTCTGGTTGTGTTGGACAGGTGATCAGATCCTCTGTGCCCAGGTCTTCTTCGACAATGCCAAGTACGAGGATGTGGTGAAGATCCTGCAGAGCGCGGAGTCGTACAAAGTCGCCTTCCGCCTCAAGCGCACAGTGCCCAGCGCCGACGTGGCCGTTTCATCCGAGACTGGGAACCTCGAACTGAAAGGACCAGAAGCCAAAAAGACAAAGCTGGTAAGATGTTACCACTGGTAGAGTTGCTGCCTTGCAGCACCGAAGATCCAGATTCAGTCCCGACTACGGGTGCTGTCTGTGCGGAGTTTGTATGCTCCCCCCCCCGTGACCTGCGTTGGTTTTCTCCGGGTGCGTCGGTTTCCTCCCACACTCCAAAGACGTGTAGGTTAATTGGCTTTGGCAGAATGGTAAATTGTCCCTAGTGTTAACATGTGGGGATCGCTGGTCAGAGCAGACTCAGTGGGCCGAAGGGCCTGTATCTCTTTGGTTTTATGTTCCAGACAAAATGGTGGCATAGCGGTAGAGTTGCTGCCATATAGCACCAGTGGCCCAGGTTCGATCTTGACTAATTGTGCTGTCTGTAAAGTGTTCGTACATTCTCCATATGACCGCGTGGGTTTTCGCCATGTTCCAAAGACGTGCAGGTTTGTAGATGAATTGGCTTCTGTTAATTGTCCCTTGTGTGTTGGGTGCAAAATTGGGATAACAGAACTAGTGGTCAGCACAGACTCGGTGGGCTGAAGGGCCTGTTTCCATGCTGTATGTCTAGACTAAACTAAACAAATAGCTCGTCCAGTGTTGACTGTGCCCATTGTTATTGAGCATAACAACAGGAGATTTCTGACAATGGATATTGTATCTGTATTTAGACTGTCAAGAGCGTCTCGCCTGTTAAAAAGACCAAGCAGCTGATGAAGGGAAAGATCCTCGGCAAGGAAGAGGCGGCTCTGGAACTGGACGTGCCTGTGGACGTGGAGTTTGCTTTCCCCAGGTTCTCCAGGTTTAAGCGGCTGAGTATCACTTCTCCCAAAGACGCGGAGGCCATGAAAGGCGAAGGCACTCTGAGACACCCCGAGGTTGAGGCCGAGCTTTCCCTGGGTGAGGGGCACGACAAAGGCAAGAAGAAACGGCTCAAGTTCCCTGGTTTCCGGGCGAGCGAGTCCGGCAAGGTCAAGGTCGAGGTCGGGGTGGATCCCAAGGAGAAGTCCACCGTCGCGGTGAAACCGCCTCGGGGCGTCGCAACGAAAAGCGCAAAGACAAAAATTAAGATGCCTTCGTTTGACCTGGGCAAAAGAGAGACTCCTAGTCCAAAAGCCAAGGGCGGGTTGAAAGACTCTGGGAAAGTGAAGGTATCTGCTGATGGAGAAACCGCAGAAGGCAAGTTAGTGCTGGGACTCCCATTGCAAGCACCAAAGGTGGAACTAGATCTTGGTTTATCCAAAGCAGAGGGTGATGCCCATGGACAATTGGCTGAAGGGGAGGTCAGTGCAAAAGGACCCAGCTTTAAAATTAAAATGCCCTCGTTTGCAATGAAGGGTGCGGAGGCACCGGATGTCGTTGATGCTAAAGTCAAGGCAGGAGGCAAGGCAGCGGGAGATGAAGTGGAAGGGCCGGAGGGTAAGTTTAAAATGGCCCAGATAGCAATGCCCACCATTGACATTGCTGTGCCGAAAATGAAACCTGTGGAAGAGGATGTGATGGTTTCAGGAATCGAGGTTGCGGTTGGCAGTCTTAAAACATTGTGTTTGGAAGGAAGAATTAAAGATCTTGCGCAAAAGGCAACAACGTTTGACATTTCAGCCCCTAAGATCCCAGATGTTGGTATCAGTCTCCCGAAAGCGACGGTGGAAGTCTCTGCAGCAGGACTTGGACAACGGGAGGCCCGGACGGGAAAAGTTGACATCCAATCGTCTAAAACCATCACCGAAGGATCTGAAGCGAAGATGAAAATGCCCCAGGTATCTCTGCCCGGCATGTCGGCCAAGGGGAGAGAGGGTACGGTGGAGGTGACTTCAGATGTTTCAGAACCTCTGTTGAAGATGCCAACGTTCGAGGTGTTCCTGCCCAAATTGGGACTGGGCGACGCTTCCCCGCCAACGACGGAGAAAGATGCGGCGGCATCTGGGCGGCACGTTTCGAAGGTTAACGTGGACATTAAGGGTCCTCAGCTGGAATTGCCATCGGTGAAAGTGCCGACCATTGACATCGCCATGCCCAAGGTCACACTCCCAGATATTCGGCTGCCGACGGGCAGAGCGGAGGTATCCGGGCCAGGCGTTGCGCCCGATGGGAAGACAATGAAGGTATCGGTGGGAAAGCCGGGAATCGGGGACCAAGCGGGCGAATTGAGCGCCGAGGGCTTCGACCTGCAGCTGAAAATGCCAAAGGTGTCACTGCCGAGTTTGCCGTCCTGTGGGAAGGAAGACGAGGTGGATACGGCCGGTGGCGATGCCAAAACCAAGCACCCCGTAATGTCCATGCCCAAATTTGAAATTGCCCTGCCCGAATTGAAAGGTGCCGAGACTGGACTCTCCGCGGGAGCTGAAGAGAGAGAACCGGGCTTCAGTCTTGGTAAGTTGCCGAGTGTTAAGATGCCAAGCTTTGATATATCTGCGCCCAAGGTGAAGATCCCAGATATTAACGTTCTCTTCCCGTCAGGTAAAGCAGAGGTCCCGGCCGCTGATCTTGGTGCCAAGGCTCCAAAGGTTGGAGGTCCAAAAACTGCCGGCCAAACGTCTGAATCGAGCTCGGAAGGGTTTGATTTGCAATTCAAAATGCCCAAGGTGACACTGCCCACATTTGGCATGTCGGCCGGCGGGAAAGAGGCCAAATCTGATCTGAGCGGTGGCGAGGCCAAAGTGGACGGTAAGATGCCAAGCATCGACTTGTCAGTGCTCAAGATGAAAATGCCAGAAGTCAACATTGATGTCCGCCTTCCTAAAGGAAAAGCGGGCTCTTCTGAAGGTGATGCCAATGTTCCCGTTGCTACCAAGTCGTCCAAGGCTGGTGTAGATGGCCAGATAACTGCAGCAGGTATTCAGGGACCCGATGTCGCATTCCACATACCAAAGTTATCACTCCCAAAGTTTGATATCTCGATGAGGAGTAAGGAGGATGGAGGAGATGTTGAGCTGAAGGCAGCCCAGGACACAGATAATGGGCTGAAACTTAAGATGCCCAAATTTGAGGTCGCACTGCCGAAAGTGGGATCGGTCGATGTTGAGATGTCTGGCCCAACCGTTCAGGCGGAGATCAAAAAGGAAACGAAAACGTCAAAGAAAAAAGTTCAAAGTGAGGAAATGGAAGTGAAAATGCCTTTGATGAAAGTGCCGACCATTGATGTGTCAGCTATACAGGCCAAGGTGCCAGGAGTTGATATCAGCCTGCCTTCAATGAAATTGCCTTTCTCTGCTGAAGGAGACTCCAAGGTTGACATCCAAGGTCATCCGAAGGTTGAAGGGCCGGATGCTAAAGTCAAAATGCCCAAACTATCACTCCCGAAATTTGGTTCCAAGGGTAAAGAGGAGATGGAGGTGAATGGCAGCATGGGAAAGGTTGAGCTGAAAGTGACCCATCCAGAAGGCAAGGCTAAAGGGAAGGCCCTTGACACCGGTGCCAAAGGTGTAGATGCAGATGTGGACGATATAAAGATCAAAGGGAAAGAAGGCAGGTTCAAGATGCCAAAGATCAAAATGCCAACCTTTGGGACCTCCAAGAAATACGAAGAGGACCTTGAGATCCCTGGAGCTACACGGAGTGTAAAAGTCCCCGAAACCAAGGTCAAACCCGGATCTTTGGATGCTGATGCGGATGGATCTGGAGGTAAGCTGAGAATGCCCAAGGTGATGATGCCATCCATTGGGATTTCGGTGACGGAGGGGTTACTGCCCAGGGCAGAGGTTGACGTATCAGAAACGGACCTGAAGACGTATGGCGGGGAGTTAAAGATTCCCAAGGTGAGAGGCGAGGCGGGGGTGACCGATGCCGAAGGAAGGATGAAGATGCCGTCGGTAAAAATGCCGGCCATTGACATCTCGATGCCAAAGGTGAAAGCGCCCGAGGTTGACCTGAAGTTCTCCGTGCGTGAGGGTGAAGCCGCGCTCATCGGCTCTCAAGCCGACGATGGGGCCTTCAGGCTGAAGATGCCCAAGGTGGAAATGCCTAAATTTGGGACATCAAAGGACAAGGAACCAGGGGCCGACGCTTCCAGCCCTAGTTACCACCTGGACGATGCTGATGGCAAGGCAGCAAGTTTCACGGCAAGATTGCCAAAGGTTGACATTTCTGTGCCCAAAGTTAAACATTCGGATGCTGACATCGATATGGACGCTTCCCTCATTGAGGTGGAGGGGTCAGAGGGAAAGTTTAAGATGCCCAGCTTCACCTTACCAAAGATCTCACCACCAAAACTGAAAGCACCCGAACTCGATATTGAATTCAAGGTCTCCAAAGACAAGAAGGCTTCAGGTGACACCAAAGTTGAGGCTGAGGGACCGGAGGCTGAGTTTAAGCTGAAGATGCCTCAGGTGTCCTTGCCCAGTTTCGGTTTGTCTTCACCGGGTACCGGGACAGCCCTAGAGGCCGACCTTCTTCCCGCGGAGAAATCGAAGGCCAAGTTGAAAGCCGAAGTGAAAACTCAACTGGAGGGAGGTGGAGGAGGGGATGTGGAGGGGCACGAAGATAAGTTCATGGGAGGGATGATCAAGATGCCGAAGTTTCGGATGATGACAAAGGACAAGGTGGGAGAGGATGCAGTCGAAGCGGCTGGACCTGATACAGAAACAGAAGGCGGCAAGTTGAAACTGAAGCTGCCAAAAGTTGGGATTTCATCAAAGTCGACTGAGACGGAAGCTGACCCGGGGAAGGAAGGATCTGATGGAAAGGCCAAGTTGAAAATGTCCATGTTCGGTCTTTCTCTGGGGACAGAGCAAAAGGATGGAGGGGTGGGATCTGGGCAGATAGAGCGGGACGTGGGAGCAGGAGATGGGTTCAAGGTGAAGATCCCATCAGTTTCCATCGCAGCCCCGAAGGTGAAAGGACCAGATGTTGACGTGGACATCAGTTTCCCAAAAGGCAAGATCGCTTCCATCGACCATGGAGCTAAAGGTGAGAAGAAGGATGGAAAAGCAAAAGGCGAAAGCCAGGTTCCAGTTACGAGCACCGAGGGGTTTAAAATGCCCAAGTTGACCATGCCAGATTTTGGCATCACCGGGAGCTGCGGGAAAGAGGAGGATGGGAAATTGGCGGCCAAGGCCAAGGTGGCGGGAACGGAGGTGCGTAGGTCGAAGGTTGAGGCAGGTGTGGAAGGTCCAGGGTCGGACACGGAGGGCAAGTTCCAGATGTTGAAGGGGATGATGCCCAAAGTGGAGATTGGCTTGTCCAAGGACGCGGGAGAAGGAGCCGAGGTCGGTGAAGGTCGGAAGCCCGGTGGAGATGCGGTCAGTTCAGGAGCGATGTCCACAATAATATCCTTCAAGATGCCCAGCGTCGAGATCTCATCGCCAAAAACCGGTGATCTTTCCGCCACGGGGGATGCGAGAGACGGGGACATTGAGATGCGCTCGGCTGAGGGCAGAGCGGGTCTCAGGGAGATTGATAGCGGGGCCCTTGAGCTGAATGTGCCCAAGGTCCTGTTGCCTCTATTTGGGACCTCCAAGGAGAAGACTCAAGAGGCACCCAGAGACCGGACCAGCGCTGGGACCAAAGTAGACATGAAAGGTCCACAGGTTCAAGTGGACGCGGTGGGTGAATCAGAGGGCATGCTGAGCAAGCTGAAGGACAAGATGTCCAAGGTGGGAGTGGAGTTGCCCAAAGTCGCGCAGCAAGAGGAGGTCGGCTTGTCGATTGGCCTTGAGGGCTCCGATCCCGAATCGAAGAGTGGGAAAACCAGGATGTTCGGCTTCTCTGTCCCAAAGTTGAGGAGTCCAGAAGGGCGCTTGGAAACCTCGTCCCCTAAGGCCAGGGACCGCAGCCGATCTCCGGCGGCGAAGGGGAAGCCCAGGGGAAGTTCTCCGGAGATGGACTCCTCCTCCGAGGCCAAGCTGAGGGTGGCCAGGGTGAAGATGCCCAGTTTCGGCATCTCCTGGCCCAAGTCTAAGACCGTGGAGTTCAACGGGAACGGAGAGGCGGATGACTCAACGAGGAGAGGAGATTGGGAGATCCAAAGCCCTCGGAAAAAGGGCACCAAAACCGAGGAGGTCGAGAGCCCGGATAGCCCAGAGGGGAGGTCCAAAATGAAGCTAAAATTGCCACGAGTTAGTTTCACACCGGTCAAATCTCCCTCGGTCAATATAATGAGTGGGGAGAGTCCAGGGGTACATGTCAACGGGGACAGTGAGGGGTCGGGAAGCCCGGGCAAGATTGTCAAGATAAAACTTCCAAAAGTAGCGTTCACCTCGCCCTACCAGAAGGTCCAAGACAGCGACGCCGAGCTCAACCTTCAACTGGTCAAAACGGAGGTGTCCGCGTCCAAAGACAACGCCGGCCGCCGGCCCCATTCCGACCAGTCCTTCGAGACCTCATCTCCTCGCACTGACCGAGGGGAAGCCAAAGGGTCGAAGATGAAAGGGCCTAAAATAACCTTCTCCGGATTCAGAAAGAAAGGCGGCGATAAGGGGCCGTCTGACGAGGAGACGGAGGTACCCTCTCTGGTCACTTCCAAGGCCAGGACTGAGTTGGTTCTGCTGGATTCAAGGGTGGACTCCGGTCACTCGAAGTCCAAAAGCCTACTAGGCTTCACCTCGGGGAAATCCAAAGAGCCGGCAAGCACGTCGGTCCCGGGAAAGGAGTCCAAAGCGAAGGGCGACCGAGAGTCTGACGGCAAGGACAAGTCGGCCAAGTTCAAGCTGCCCACGGTGTCGTTGGGCACCAAGTCCGCCAGCGGGGAATACGAGAACAACGTCGACTGGGAGGGCGAGGGCGGCGCGTCGCGGCACTTTAAGCTGGAGATGCCCCGGGTCGGCTTCACCGCCACACACCAGGAGCAGCAGGAGGAGATGGTGGGCGAGATTGCCTCCGTCACTGTGTCCAAAGGCAGGAAGCAGGAGAAGGCCAGCACTTAGGAGCGGCCGTGAGAGAAGGGTCAGAGACTGGACTGGTTTACGTGGCTTCACCCAACACACCCACACTCACACACACTCACACACACACTCTCTCTCACACACACACACACACACACACACACACACACACACACACACACACACACATATACACACACACCCATACACACACATATATTGTAGAAACATACGTATATATAAACACACGCACACCCCCAGACACACACCCCCAGACACACACACCCCCAGACACACACACCCCCAGACACACACACCCCCAGACACACACACCCCCAGACACACACACGCCCATACACACACACGCCCATACACACACACGCCCACATACACACAAATACTGTAGAAACATACGTATATATAAACAAACACACACACATAAGCATACACACACATATATATACCGTATAAACATACATATATTTAAACAAATACGCACACACATATATATCTATATATATATATAAGCATACACACACACATATATATATAAGCACATACACACACACACACATATATATATATATCACATACATATAAACACAAGATCGACACAAAAAGCTGGATCATCGGGACAGGCAGCATCTCTGGAGAGAAGGAAGGGGTGACGTTTCTCTCCAGAGATGCCGCCTGTCCCACTGAGTTACTCCAGCTTTTTGCGTCTATCTTCGGTTTAAACCAGCATCTGCAGTTCCTTCCTGCACATATAAACACACATCATTATAAATACACATATACACACACACACACACACACACACACACACACACACACACACACACACACACACACACACACACATATATATAAGCACACACGCATATTCATACATATAAATGCACACTGGCATATTAACACGCACATATAAACTCACACACATTTATACACATATGTATAAGCACACACACGCATAAACACACATATAAACACACACACACACACACACACACACACACACCCACACACACACACACACAAACAAGGACTCTGCATTAACGGCGTTCTTGCATTTTAAGCATTGCCAGAGGAAGGTTTTAATATGTAGGAATTGAATGATGTTTGAAGCTGGACTACCCCACAAGGTAGTTCCACTAACAAGGGGCAGCAGAGGTGGCAGCGGCAACTGTTATGTGACACTTACTAATTCGCCCCCCCAGCCCACAGATAACTGCCTCTCATCTATCTGCTGCCTCCAACCCGCATTAGATTGGCAATGTTAGCAATAAATCATCATGGTCTCACTATGTTACGCAGGGATTACGATAAGCGAGTGAGCTTTGGAATTAAAGAGTGAGGGGGACACAGACGTGCCTCTGTGTGCTTGCGTTGGGAGGTGTCGGGGAGCAGAGTCTTGAGGAAGGATGAGGCGGTGGGAATCCCACACAGTGAGTGAGATGAAGTAATTTTACAGCGAGATGTGGCGACTGGAGGAGGGGAGGGATGGGCCATGAGGGATGCTTGAGGGGTTAATAGGTCCCATGAAGTAGTTGGCGAGTGACAGGGTCCCCATGTGGAGATCAGGAGTGAATGGGTCATTGAGTTATGGAGTGATACAGCATGGAAACAGGCCCTTCGGCCCAACTTGCCCAAACCGGCCACCATGTCCACCTACACTAGTCCCACCTACCCGCGTTTGGCCCATATCCCTTTAAACCTGTCCTATCCATGTACCTAGGAAATAGGCAACGTTTCGGGTCGAAACCCTAAGGGTTTCGACCCTAAACGTTGCCTATTTCCTTCGCCCCATAGATGCTGCCTCACCCGCTGAGTTTCTCCAGCATTTTTATCTACCTTCGATTTTCCAGCATCTGCAGTTCCTTCTTAAACAACTATCTATGTACCTGTCTGTTTCTTAAACACTGGAATAGTTCCTGCCTCAACTACCTCCTCTGTCAGCTCATTCCATACACCCATACACATCATAGGAAATGACTCACGATGGAGTGGATCTT
Source organism: Raja brachyura (assembly GCA_963514005.1). The sequence goes on along the minus strand of OY740819.1, from coordinate 16,367,388 downwards.
ATGAGGTGAATATTTGTGAAACTGTTACATAAGACAATTGGCACGACTGGATTCCATGATGTAATTGGATAATGAATAGATCCCATGGGGTGATCAGGTGAATAGATTCCACAAGGTGATCATAGAAACATAGAAAATAGGCGCAGGGGTAGGCCATTCGGCCCTTCGAGCCAGCGCCGCCATTGAGTATAATCATGGCTGATCATCCATCCAAAATCAGTACCCCGTTCCTGCTTTTTCCCCATATCCCTTGATTCCGTTAGCCCTAAGAGCTGTATCTAGCTCTCTCTTGAAAACATTCAGTGAATTGGCAACCACTGCCTTCTGTGGCAGAGAATTCCACAGATTCACAACTCTCTGGGTGAAAAGGATCAATCGATCCCATAAAGTAATTGGGGAGTTAATAAATCCGAAGAGTTGCTGGCATGAGGTGATGGAGGGTGAGGTGATTGAAGGTGAATGCGAGGGGTGAACAGATCCCACAGTGATCCATTGGACCCTGGACACCATATCACTGGCCCATTGGGGTCCCCTCGTCCTTGCCTATTCTAGTGTGTACCTGCAGTTATCTTGTCCCGTTGAAGAAATAGTAATCATCCCTTATCATGAATGTTGGTGTGAAGAGATCGGCAGGAGTGAGCTGGGTGGGGTGGGGTTTGTGGGGCAGTGAGTTGTGGGGGAATGAGCTGGGGGTGTGAGAAGGGTTGGGGTGGGCGAGTGAGTTGGAGAATAAGCAGGAGGGCGTGAGCTGGGTTCAGGAGTGAGCTGGGGAGTGGGGAATGAGGTGCAAGAGTGACACTAGACAATAGGTGCAAGAGTAGAGGCCATTCGGCCCTGCGAGCCAGCACCGCCATCCAATGTGATCATGGCTGATCATCCCCAATCAGTACCCCGTTCCTGCCTTCTCCCCATATCCCCTGACTCCGCTATCTTCAACAGCCCTCTCTTGAAAGTATCCAGAGAACCGGCCTCTGAGGCAGAGTATAACTTCTGCATTACCCCCTATCTAGCTCTCTCTTGAAAGTCCCTCTGTAAAATTACCCCTATTGTGTAGGGAGTGTATGAGAAAGGGGGATAACGTGGAACTAGTGTGAACAGGTGATCAATGCTCAGTATGAACTCTGTGGGCCGAAGGGCCTGTTTCCATGCTGCGTCTCTCGATCAGTTCAAATGAAGAGCCCAGAGAGTCAATGAGACATTAGTCCTCAGTTAATGAGGAACACAATAGGAGTAGGCCATTCGGCCCCTCAAGCCTATCCTCCCACAATATTATCATTGCTGATCCGTCCCAGTCCTCAACTCCTTCAGTGCAACAAACACTAAGTACATGGCGCAGCAGTAGAGTTGCTGCCTTACAGCGCCAGAGACCCGGGTTTGATCCTGGCTGCGGGGTGCTGCATGTGTGGAGTTTGCACGTTCTCCCCGTGACCTGCGTGGGTTTTCTCCTGGGATCTCCGGTTCTCCTACCACACACCAAAGACGTACAAGAAGAAGGGTCTCGACCCGAAACGTCGCCTATCTCCTTCGCTCCTTAGATGCTGCTGCACCCGCTGAGTTTCTCCAGCTTTTTGTGTAACCCCCCAGGTTTGTAGGTTAATTGGCTTGGTATAATTGTAAACTGTCCCTGGTGTGTGTAGGGTAGTGTTAATATGGTCGGTGGTACACGGTGGGCCTGTTTCCGCGCTGTATCTCTAAAACGAGAAAAACTCGAGTTTAATGTATAGCCACTGCCGGATTGTAAACACACATATAACCAAGGATGAATTTCTACCCCAAAATCATACATGTTGCCGGTTTGAATTACACTGTATGGGTTTTTTGACGGCCGTGAAATTATTTTGCTAAAAGAGGTTCAGAAATAGAATTAGATTCCATCCTCTAAAGCTTGCCGATGAAGGTAGGGTTGAGTACGTTGGGACAGTGAGGTGGGTTAGCCAGTCAAGGCAGTGAAAACGACTCTCTCTATAAGATCTCGCTCCTACCTGCTATTTAGCAAATCTTAATTCTCCACTTCCTTTTACGCAGTGTCCATTAGCGACGCTGCCCCGGAAGCTGTGTGATTAAAGCTAATTGATACTGGAATAATGCACTAAAGCTGCGCTGACAATGTCTGCCGGGAGAGAATGAAGGATTTACCTTTGCAGCATGCAGCAATTTGCAGTGTTCTCTCCCCTGCAAATTCACCAAGATGGCTTCTTGCTTTTAATATTCCCCGTGCAAAAAAAGTTAACCACTTCTGAAGTGTTGAAATTATTTTAAGTGCCTTCTTTATAGATACGTTCTAGCAATTGTTTAAGATGTATTTAATTCTCCAAGCTTAAAGACGTGGTCTCATTTCCAGATGTGGTCTCATTTCCAGGTGTAGTCTGATTTCCAGATGCAATATCATTTCCAGATGTGGTCTCATTTCCAGATGTAATATTTCCAGATATGGTCTCATTTCCAGATGTGATATCATTTTCAGATGTGGTCTCATTTCCAGATGTAATATCATTTCCAGATGTGGTCTCATTTACAGATGTAATATTTCCAGATATGGTCTCATTTCCAGATGTGATATCATTTCCAGACTGGGTTTCATTTCCAGACTGGGTCTCATTTCCAGATGTGGTCTCATTTCCAGTTGTGGTACCTTTTCCAAATGTAATATCATTTCCAGATGTGATATCATTTCCAGATGTGGTCTCATTTCCGGATATAATATCACATTATTTATCCTGCTTCAGATGGGGGGGGGGGGCGGGGGGGGGGGGGTGTAGGAGAACTGATGATTGTAATTTATCGCCCACACACACACAACCTGTTCCACTTTCAGACGGCAACTCCTCCACACACACATGCATGCGGTCTTTCCACTCTCAGATACAACTTCCAGACACTTTCTCTCATTATTGCTTATTCCTTTAATCTCTCTCTGTCTCTCTCTCTCTGTCTCTCTCTCTCTCTGTCTCTCTCTCTCTCTCTGTCTCTGTCTCTCTCTCTCTCTCTGTCTCTCTCTCTCTCTCTCTCTCTCTCTCTCTCTGTCTCTCTCTCTCTCTGTCTCTCTCTCTGTCTCTCTCTCTGTCTCTCTCTCTGTCTCTCTCTCTGTCTCTCTCTGTCTCTCTCTCTGTCTGTCTCTCTGTCTGTCTCTCTGTCTCTCTCTCTGTCTCTCTCTCTGTCTCTCTCTCTGTCTCTCTCTCTGTCTCTCTCTGTCTCTCTCTCTGTCTGTCTCTCTGTCTCTCTCTCTGTCTCTCTCTCTGTCTCTCTCTCTCTCTCTCTCTCTCTCTCTCTCTCTCTCTCTGTCTCTCTCTCTGTCTCTCTCTCTGTCTCTCTCTCTGTCTCTCTCTCTGTCTCTCTCTCTGTCTCTCTCTCTGTCTCTGTCTCTGTCTCTCTCTCTCTCTCTGTCTCTCTCTCTCTCTGTCTCTCTCTCTCTCTGTCTCTCTCTCTCTCTGTCTCTCTCTCTCTCTCTCTCTCTCTCTCTCTCTCTGTCTCTCTCTCTCTGTCTCTCTCTCTCTCTGTCTCTCTCTCTGTGTCTCTCTCTGTGTCTCTCGCTCTGTCTCTCATCCTCTGTCTCTCATCCTCTTTCTCACTCTGTCTATCATTCTATCTCTCCCTCTATCTTTCTCTCTCTCATTCATTCTTATTCACCCTCATTCTCTTGGTTTCTTTGTCTGTCTTTTGCCCTCTCTTTCTCTCCCTGTCTGTCTGTCTCTCTCTCTCTGTCTCTCTGTCTCTCTCTCTGTCTCTCTCTTGTTCTCTTTCTCCTCTCTCGCTGTCTTTTTTGCTCTCTCTCCCTGTCGCTCTTTCTTTCTCTCTCTGTCTGCCTCTCATTATTACATTCATAATGCAAGACACAACGCCAGGGATCTTTGTGCTAATGTCCCCAGTGGCTGTAAACGTTTTGAAAGTAAGCTACTGAATAACATCTGGAGGTGAGAAGCCAGCTGTGCACTCGGGCTATGTCGACATGACCGTGGAGAATTAGATACCCCTTGATACCAGCTACTGATATACTTTTGATCTTGTGATTGTAACATGTAAACTTGTGTGGAATATATTTTTAATGAATCATTTTAACCATGAATGGTAATAAAGACGAAAGAATGCTCACCCCTTTCCTGTACCGTCTGGTTCTATGCGCTGGGGACGCGAGGGTCTTGAGAGGTGCGGCGGTGGACGGTGCCAGGGACGCTGGTTCGATCCCGAACTCGGGTGCTGTCGGTGTGGAGTATGCACGTTCCCCCTGTGACCATGTGGGTTTTCTCCGGGTGCTCCGGTTTCCCCCACACACCAGAGACATACAGGTTTGTAGGTTAATTGGCTTCTGTGCCTAATTCACGACCTTTTCTACTCATGGACATTTTTCATCAGGCTGGAAAAACGCCCCGACCCACTTAATGCCACGAGTAGCTACGACCTCCAACGCCCTTGTGACGGCCATGCTGCGAGTGTGAATCGAGGGCAAACTCGGCAGAGGTCGTGAAAGTGGGACGGGGGTGATCGCTAATCAGCGATCTCTAAAGTCTAGAACTTCTATTAAATCCCCTTCTTTCAATGGGAATGGGAATGGCTGTGACCCAAGCAAGTATTCAACATCACAGTGGATTCCATCTCTTTGCTTCAGGTTTTAGTCTAGAGATATAGCATAGAAACAGGCCCTTCGGCCCACTGTCCGCACTAATGCCATCCTACACTAGCGATGATTTGTACATGTTTTACACCAACTAACCTACATACCTGTAGATCTTTGGGGTGTGGGGAGGGAACCGAAGTTCTCCGAGAAAATCCATGCAAACTCACGGGGAGAACGGACAAATTCCGTACAGGCAGCACCGGAGGTCAGGATCCAACCCGGGTCTCTGGCGCTGCGCCATCGTGCCGTGGGACATATAGAAACATAGAAAATGGGTGCAGGAGTAGGCCATTCGGTCCTACGAGCTTGCACCGCCATACAATATGATCATGGCTGATCATCCAACTCAGTATCCTGTACCTGCCGTCTCTCCATACCCCCTGATCCCTTTAGCCACAAGGGCCACATCTAACTCTCTCTTAAATATAGCCAATGAACTGGCCTCAACTACCTTCTGTGGCAGAGAATTCCACAGATTCACCACTCTCTGTGTGAAAACTATTTTTCTCATCTTGGTCCTAAAATACATCCCCTTTCTCATAGAAACATAGAGATTAGGTGCAGGAGTAGGCCATTCGGCCCTTCGAGCCTGCACCGCCATTCAATATGATCATGGCTGATCATCCAACTCAGTATCCCGTACCTGCCTTCTCTCCATACCCTCTGATCCCTTTAGCCACAAGGGCCACATCTAACCCCCTCTTAAATATAGCCAATGAACTGGCCTCAACTACCCTCTGTGGCAGAGAGTTCCAGAGACCCACCACTCTCTGTGTGAAAAAAGTCCTTCTCATCTCGGTCCTAAAGGATTTCCCCCTTATCCTTAAGCTGTGACCCCTTGTCCTGGACCTCCCCAACATCGGGAACAATCTTCCTGCGTCTAGCCTGTCTAACCCCTTAAGAATTTTGTAAGTTTCTATAAGATCCCCTCTCAATCTCCTAAATTCTAGAGAGTATAAACCGAGTCTATGCAGTCTTTGTTCATAAGACAGTCCTGACATCCCAGGAATCAGTCTGGTGAACCTTCTCTGCACTCCCTCTATGTCAATAATGTCCTTCCTCAGATTTGGAGACCAGAACTGTACGCAATACTCCAGGTGTGGTCTCACCAAGACCCTATACAACTGAAGTTGAACCTCCCTGCTCCTATACTCAAATCCTTAATCCTTAAACTGTGACTCCTTGTATCTTGCAGACAATATAGTCAATATTTTCCGTATTTCCTTCCGACCAGGCCTCTTGAATCAAGTGCAGTGAGGTACAGGCACAATGAAGAATCTTGCTCGCAGCAACATCGCAGGCAGTGACTCAGCCAACACACAGACAGATGTGCAGGTCCACCGCCGATTTTTCGGCAACCTTGGTTCCAGAGCCTGTCTGGATTACCCGTTTTGTCGGAACAACAGACGTCCGGCCTCCGAGAGAAGTATAATGTTGAGGAGCCGAGATACCGGCCTACAAAGTCGGCCTCGGAAGCCGGCAGTGGGAACAGCTCTGGTCGGGCCGGAGCTCCAGTGGAAAGCACCTTTCCAGTAATGGGAGAGTCTAGAATCAGAGGACACAGCCTCAGAATAAAAGGACATATAAAGAAAGGGCTGACAAATGGCGTGCACTCTGAGAGTCCGAGGAAGGTTGTGTTGTCCAGAGGAGAATTATCCCTGGGGAAAATTGGGTTAATCTTTGAGGGTAGACAAAAATGCTGGAGAAATTCAGCGGGTGCGGCAACATCTATGGAGCGAAGGAAGTAGGCCGAAACGTTGCCTATTTCCTTCGCTCCATAGATGCTGCTGCACCCGCTGAGTTTCTCCAGCATTTTTGTCTATCTTCGATTTCCCAGCATCTGCAGTTCCTTCTTAAACTTAATGTATAAGGAGCGTTTGATGACTCTGGGCCTGTACTCACTGGAGTTTCAAAGGATGAGGGGGAATCTCATTGAAACCTATCAGGCGATGAAAGGCCTTAGAGTGGAGGTGGAGAGGATGTTACTAGTCAAGTCTAGAACCAGAGGGCACAGCCTCAGAATGAAAGGACCTACCTGTATAATGGAGATGAGGAGAAATTTTGTTAGCTGTGAATCTGTGGAATTCATTGACAGCCGTGGAGACTAATGCCCCTGCCCACTTAGGAAACCTAAACGGAAACCTCTGGAGACTTTGCCCCACCCAAGATTTCCGTGCGGTTCCCGGAGGTTTTTGTCAGTCTCCCTAATGGTCGAAACTGACAAAAACCTCCGAGAACCGCAGAGAAACCTTGGGTGGGGCACAAAGTCTCCAGAGGTTTCCGTTCAGGTTTCCTAAGTGGGACAAGGGGCATTAGTCTTCGGGCATTTTTAAAGCAGAGATTGATAGATTCTTAATTAGCAAGGGTGTCAAAAGTTACGGGGAGAAGGCAGGAGAATGGAGTTGAGAAGGAAAAATAGATCAGCCACGGTCAAATGGTGGAAGGGACTTGATGGGTTGAATGGCTCCTCAGTCTCATCGTCTTGGCATCACGTTCAGATATTGTGGGCCTGTTCGAGTAGGCACCGAATCAACTAGGGACAATCTTACATTTTACACCAAGCCAATTAACCTGCAAACCCGTCCGTCTTTGGTGTGTGGGAGGAAATCGAAGATCCCGGAGAAAACCCACGCAGGTCACGGGGAGAGCGTACAAACTCCGTACAGACAGCACCCGTAGTCAGGATCGAACCCGGGTCTCCTGCGCTTTGAGGCAGCAACTCTACTGCTGCCCAAGAGAAGATGTTGGGATAATGAGGTGAGGGGGGACTCACAGTACTGTCAAGATGGGTGGTTCAACCAACTTTCCGGCTTGCTGTCTCCCCATTGTTTTCCTGAATCCTGCTTGAGCCCCCGGGACAATAGTATGTATCGTTGTTTATTTTGGCCCCGCCACGATCCTGTCTCCAGTACATTCACCCTGGGGAATTCCACCTCCACCGTGGAGTCGTGACTTGCACTGAAAGCCAAGGAGGCCTCGCTTGCTCTCCGGGTATAAATAGTTCAGGAAATGTCAGTGCTGGTTCGAATTGTCAGTGCTGGCTTGGTCCCTGTCCAAGATGGACACATTCAGGGCTGGATCAACCATTAGAGCATCAAGTGAAGGGGGGCAAATGGTTTATGGCACAAAATAAATCACTTTAAACTTGCTAAAATAATATTACATAAGATTAATTTTGCGGAACGATATCTCTCGACTCAGTCACGAGCAACGTGTCTCCATCCATAAATCCCCTGTCATTTTCACAATGGATGCGCGGGCCTCATTTCCATGGGTCATTATTCCTGTTGCTATTGTGAAGGAAGAGTCAGATGCTTTTAGCTTCCCTGCGCCCTTTGCTCAAGTTCTGTCGGTGGGGCTGGAAGGGGAGTGTTGTTGCTAAAATCAGCGCATTGTTCAAAATTCATGGACATGCGGTGTTTGTTGGTTTTGATGGCACTATGAATATAAAGAACGACGTCTACTGATTGTACTGTATTTCCTGTGTATATTTTTAGAAAACATCTTTTTTGAAATTTAAAGAATAATATTTTTGTCCCATTGTATAAAAGCATGAAAGGAATAGATCGGGTGGGTGCACAGAGTCTCACGTCCAGAGTATCAGGGGACAGAGGTTTACGGTGAAGGGGAAAAGCTTAAATGGGGTATCTTTTCCACACAAAGGGTGGTGGGTGTGTGGAACAAACTGCCAGAGGATGTAGTTGAGGCTGGGATTATCCTAACATTTAAGAAACAGTTAGGCAAGTAAATGGATAGAACAGGTTTGGAGGGATATGGACTAAATGCGGGCAGGTTGGACTAGTGTAGCTGCGATATGTTGGCTGCTGTGAGCAAGTTGGGCTGAAGGACCTGTTTCCACACTGTATCACTCTATGACTCTATGTGAGTCTATATTCCATGGCACGGAAACAGGCCCTTCAGCCCATCGAGTCCATGCGCAACATCAACCACCCTGACCCTATATTAATCCAATTTTTTATGCTCCTCACATTGTTATCAGCTAGTGCTACCCCCAGATTCTACCACTTCCTTGCACATTTGGGGTAATCTACGGCAACCAATTAACCCACCATCCTCCATGTCTTTGGAAGAGGAATCCATAAGTCGTAGCGAGGACACGCAAACTCCACAAGGACAGCAGCCAGGGCCGGATTTAGATGAAGTGAGACCCTAAGCTGTTCCGCTTGTGTGGCCCCTCCCAATCCCCCACCCCCCACGACTAGAGGAAGATGGTCCAACAGATTGACACCGATTTGCAGCCGAGCATGGCCAATGAGATGAGGGGCTGGAAAGCTGCGTTATTTATTTATTTATTGCCAGAGCTAGTGTCGAGTTATCAGCTTAAAACACTATTATTCTGAAATGGAGGGTAAGGAAAATCACTGAAGGGTTGTTTAGAGACTACAGTGTGTTGTGATAGCATATGTAAGAAAGGCCTATGACAGTGTCAAAAATATTATACACCTTGCAGGGCTCTCACTTAATAGAGACAGAGAGTGACAGAGAGAGAGAGAGAGAGAGAGAGAGGGGGCCTGCCCAGAGTTGAACGGCAGGTGACCTGCCTTGGCCGGAGGCTGCCTAGATTTTGAGGCCCTAGGCTTCAGTCTATGAAGCCTAGTGGTAAATCCGGCTCTACGAGGCCCCCCTAGATCTCGAGGGCCTAAGCTTACGCTTGTCGGGCTTATATGTAAATCCGGCCCTGACAGCAGCCGAGGTCAGGATTGAACTTGGATCTCTGGCTGTGTGAGGCAGTGTTCCACCAGCTGCGCCACTGTGCCACCCGCAATCTCTGCATGGTTGTGTCTCCGTGATGATGTCTCCTAGTGATGCCACCCAGTGACGCCAAGACCCGGTGTACCTTGCCCGGTGGATTTCCTCTGGACTTATAGACGTTATAGATACAGTGAGGAAACAGGCCCTTCAGCCCACCAAGTCCGTGCCGACCAGTGATCACCCCGTACACAAGCACTGTCCTACACACTAGGGACAATTTACAATTTACAAAAGCTAATTAACCTACAAACCTGTATGCCTGGAATGTGGGAGGAAACCGGAGCACCCGGAGAAAACCTACACGGTCACGGCAAGAACTTACTTATTCCAAACAAATAGAAAATTCTGTGTAGCATCTCTCTGAAGGAGCTGGTTCCTAGCTCAAGAATCTCGGAAACCGCGTAAGCGAGCTGCTCTATTGATTTTGATTTAGTGTAGTGTACTACTGTCCCGTGTACCGAGGTACAGTACAGTCAGAAATGCTTTTGCATGCTATCCCGTCCGAGCGCTTATACAGGATAAAGAGTGCAACATAGAGCATCAATTGGTAAGACTAGCTTTCACGGTGGCGCAGCGGTAGAGTTGCTGCCTCGCAGCGCCAGAGATAGAAACATAGAAACATAGAAATTAGGTGCAGGAGTAGGCCATTCAGGTCCTTCGAGCCTGCACCACCATTCATATGATCATGGCTGATCATCCAACTCAGTATCCCGTACCTGCCTTCTCGCCATACCCCATGATCCCTTTAGCCGCAAGGGCCACATCTAACTCCCTCTTAAATATAGCCAATGAACTGGCCTCAACTACCCTCTGTGGCAGAGAATTCCACAGATTCACCACTCTTACTCCTTATTCTTAAACTGTGCCCCTGGTTCAGGACTCCCCCAACATCGGGAACGTTTCCTGCGTCTAGCGTGTCCAAACCCTTAATAATCTTATATGGTTCAATGAGATCCCCTCTCATCCTTCTAAATTCCAGAATGTACAAGCAGAGCCACACCATTCTCTATGAGGTAACAAGGCTGGATGTCCAACGTCAAAGCAGAAGCCTCCCCTTGTCCCCGCACACAGAAGCCTTCCTTACGCTCACTCCCAGTCAGAAAGCTCCCCTTGTAGTCATTTTATAGGCAGCAGCTTTCGTTTCTGCTCTCTCATAAACAGGAGCCTCCAGGTCCCTCTCTTCACACTCCAAACCCTACCTTCCCGCTCCCTCTTGTAAAGAGGTGCCTCCCCTCCTGCTCGCTCACCAATCTGGCTCCCCTACCCCATCTCCTCATGCACAAGACCCTCCCCTCTTGCTCCCTCATTTACACAGAAGTCTGCTCTCTTCATAAAGCATCCCGTGTGTAGGAAATAACTGCAGGTGCTGGTTTAAACCGAAGGTAGACACAAAATGCTGGAGTAACTCAGCGGGACAGGCTGCATCTCTGGAGAGAAGGAATGGGCGACGTTTCAGTCGAGACCCTCCTTCAGAGTCTGATTGACTCCAGCACTTTGTGTCTTGTTTTGTAAACCGGCATCTGCAGTTCCTTGTGTTTTTGGAATTCTCCACTCAAGAAGATGGTGGACATTTAGTCGTTGAGTGTACATTGATGACGTTCAAAGCGTTTGCTGTGGGACATATTGGAATTAATTCCTGGGCCATCATTGTTTACTTTCTGGGGCAAAGAGATATATTGGCAATCATTAAAAATTGTCAATGGTTAAAAGATGCTTAATATGATATTAACACTTAGTATTGCAGGCTTACTGATAAGTAATGTTGAATTAGTGCAAATCATGTGCAGTTGAAGGCTAAAATGTAATTTCTGTGAAGTTGACAGGCATTTAGAAAATGATCATGGCATAGAAGCAGGCCATTCCATCCATCAAGTTTGTGCTGGCCCCTTGAATTGTTATCAGTTGGAAAGGGCCAGGAAGGGAGCGGACAAGATCATCTCTGACCCCTCTCACCCTGGCCACATACTCTTTGAATCACTTCCCTCTGGAAGGCGACTCCGGACTGTCAAAGCTGTCACAGCCAGACATAAAAACAGCTTTTATCCACGAGTAGCTGCTCTACTCAACAGCCAAAAATCTGTAGCCTCCCTTTGATCTGGTATTTTGTTGGTTCACATGCTTGATCAATGGTGTTTGATCATTAATGTTTTATTATTATTAATGTTTAGTGTTTTCTGAGTCATTTGTAACCGTCTCTGTATGTCATGTTGTTACTTGTGGGCGGAGCACCAAGGCAAATTCCTTGTATGTGAATACTTGGCCAATAAACTTGCTTACTTACTTATTCAGCCCTATTTCTACTTAATTTCCCTGCAATCCTCTTCATTACTTTCTCGGAAGTATCTATCCAATTCCCTTTAGAAAGCCTTACCAATGGGTTCAATGATGGAAAGATTTAGAAACATAGAAACATAGAAAATAGGTGCAGGAGGAAGCCATTCGGCCCTTCGAGCCAGCACCGCCATTCATTGCAATCATGGCTGATCGTCCGCTATCAATAACCCGTGCCTGCCTTCTCCCCATATCCCCTGACTCCACTAGCCCCTAGAGCTCTATCCAACTCTCTCTTAAATCCATTCAGTGATTTGGCCTCCACTGCCCTCAGTGGCAGGGAGTTCCATAAATTCACAATAATTCCATAAATTTGTTGGAGGATTCCCATTTCCTGGAAATCTGTTATGGAAAGTCGCTGGCCAATTTAACAACAGCAAGCAACGTCAGAAGCTGTTAGTACTTCCACAAAATCTGGTGAAATGTTTGATCGGACCTCTTACCTCAAAATCTCCGTCGGTCTTGCTTGGCAATGGTTACAGTGATCTGGGCATGAACAAGTCCCGGTCAATACTGTGTTGAAGTGACTTGGAAGCTCTGTCCACAGAAGGAGGTGGAATCATCATATTGGAGCTGGTCCATGTGTAAGGGTTCCTCAAGCTCTGAGACTCTCAGACAGTGACCCCAGAGCCCGGTTTGGTAACAATGACCCCCCTCCCCCTCCCCCATTGTTACACCCTAAACCTTCTATTGTTGGATACCAGTTGGTTGAGGGCAAGGCAGAGGGCTAAGGCCAGAAGATCCCTGAAGATGTCTGTCATCCATTCTGAAACAGACACTTATGATATAATTCAGATCTTGGGCAAGGGGACCTTTGGTGAGGTGGCGAAGTGTTGGAAGAGAAGCACCGGCCATTTTGTGGCCATCAAGATCCTCAGAAGTGATTCATACCGTGCCCGAATCATCAAGAACGAGCTAAAGATGCTGAGGGTGTTGGGAACAGTGGATCCGGATCAGTACCACTTAATTCGATTCTTTGAGTGCTTCCATGATGACATCAAGTCATACTTGGTGTTTGAGCTTATGGAGCAGAACATCTTTGAGTTTCAGAAGGAGAACAACTTTGCCCTCCTGCCAGCCAGACATATTCGGACTGTTACCACCCAGGTCCTTAGTGCCCTCCAGAAGCTCAAGGACCTGTCAATCATTCACGCTGACCTCAAGCCCGAGAATATCATGATCATTGATCAGAAGCGATTCCCCTTCCGTGTGAAAGTGATTGATTTTGGATCTGCGAGCATATTTCACGAGGTGCGGTATGTCAAAGGTAGGATTAAGGTCATAAGGTCATAAGCGATAGGAGCAGAATTGGGCCCTTCAGCCCATCAGGTCTACTCCACCATTCAATCATAGCTGATCTATCTCTCCCTCCTAACCCCATTCCCCTGTCTTCTCCCCGTAACCCCTGACACCCGCACTAATCAATAATGTATCTCCGCCTTAAAATATCCATTGACTTGGCCTCCACAGAATTCCACAGATTCCCCACCCTCTGACTAAATAAATTCCTCTTCATCTCCTTCCTAAAGGAACGTCTTTTAAATCTGAAGGTTGACAAAAATGCTGGAGAAACTCAGTGGGTGAGGCAGCATCTATGGAGCGAAGGAATGGGTGACGTTTCGGATCGAGACCCTTCTTCTGATGCTATGACTTCTCATCCGAGACTCTCCCACTAGTAGAAGCATCCTCTCCACCTGTGTGCTTTGAGTGTACCACTGTCCTTTAACCTGTTAGAATAGACCCGCAATCTAAATCACAAACCTGGCTGGTGTACCAGCTTTGGTCATGTCAACCGATCGCCCAACTGAGGAAGTATTTCCATGTGCTCTCCAACAAAAACAACTTGATTTTAGAATGTGCCATAAATAGAGTAAAAACCAAAATCACAGGCTATTTCCCAAGAGCCTCATTAAATAAAACAACAACAACAACGTAAGGAGATATTTGGACACATGTACTAACTTGGTCAAGGATATAGGTTCTAAGGAAGATCTTAAAGGAGCAAAAGAGGAGAGAGAGTTAGAGTTTGGATACGCCAAAGGCAAGAAACATGTTCCCAACGTTGGGGGAGTCCAGAACCAACGGCCACAGTTTAAGAATAAGGGGTAAGACATTTAGAACGGAGATGAGGAAAAAATGTTCTCACACAGAAGAGTTGTGAGTCTGTGGAATTCTCTGCCTCAGAGGGTGGTGGAGGCCAGTTCCCTGGAAGCTTGCAAGAGAGAGCTAGACAGAGCTTTTAAAGATGGTGGAGTCAAGGGATGTGGGGAGAAGGCAGGATTGTGGGTGATCAGCCATGATCACATTGAATGGCGGCGCTGGCTCGAGGGGCTGAATGGCCTGCTCCTGCACCTATTGTCTATTGTCTATTGAGAGGCTTAGAGAGGTAGATTCGGATTTCAGATGTTCCATTCAATTCAATCCCCAATTCAATTCAATCCCAATCCAGAAAAAAAAATTAAGAAATCATTTCAAGGATAGTCCTTTCGTCAGAAGTTAAAGGGTGAAGATCTCAGTGGGTTACAGGCCCCAGGAGGTTATGGAGATTTGGAGGAGTGCATGCGCGGGAAAATTATACCAGTAACAATACAACTCACCCCCTCCGTGACACACTGGTCAACCTGAGGTGCACCTTCAGCAACGGACTGGTTCCCACCAAGATGCGGCACAGAACGCCACAGGAGGTCCTTTTCCCCTGTGGCTATCAAACTGTATAGCTCTTCCTCCTCCCCAACCCCCACCACCACCACTCCCCCCCCCCCCCCCCACCCCTGCCCCCCCCCACCACTGCCCAATCTTTGCACATCCCAAATCCTAGACTTTCCACTCGTCACTTTAATTTGATGTTTCATGCATCTTGTTGTGCTTTTATGAATATTGGCAGACCAATTTCCCTCCTGGGATAAATAAAATTCTATCGTGTCGTATTGTATCGTATCGTCAAGATGAGCTCACTTCATCTCCCTCCATCTCATTTGTTTCCCCGTCCCAATCTGTCCTTTCTCTTTCAATGCAACTAATAGGACCGTACAGCACAGAAGCAGCCTTTAGGCCCATCGTGCCAATACTAACCATATAACCATATAACAATTACAACACAGAAACAGGCCATCTCAGCCCTTCAAGTCCGTGCCGAACAACTTTTTTCCCTTAGTCCCACCTGCCTGCACTCATACCATAACCCTCCATACCCTTCTCATCCATATGCCTATCCAATTTATTTTTAAATGATACCAACGAACCTGCCGCCACCACTTCCACTGGAAGCTCATTCCACACCGCTACCACTCTCTGAGTAAAGAAGTTCCCCCTCATGTTACCCGTAAACTTCTAAAGTCATGTCCTCTTGTTTGAATCTTCCCTATTCTCAAAGGGAAAAGCTTGTCCACATCAACTCTGTCTATCCCTTTCATCATTTTAAAGACCTCTATCAAGTCCCCGCTTAACCTTCTGCGCTCCAGAGAATAAAGACCTCACTTATTCAACCTATCTCTGTAACTTAGCTGTTGAAACCCAGGCAACATTCTAGTAAATCTCCTCTGTACCCTCTCTATTTTGTTGACATCCTTCCTATAATTGGGCGACCAACATACTGACCAATAGATTGATAATACTGATTATCAAAGAGCTATCTTTACTAATCCCATGTACCAGCCCTTAGTGTGTGGCTTACTATGACTTGGTGATTCAAGTCCCGACCCAGATTCTGTCGGGAAGGAACTGCAGAGGCAGGCATAGCTGGGGCACATGCGGGTGCCTATTGCTACGCCTTGGACTTGGAGGAAGTGGGAGGAATCCAAGGAGAAGTTGTTGAGGGTGAGGACCAGCTCCGCTAGGCGGAGTACAGTGTTAGTAGAGAGAAATTGGATGGTTCTGTGGTCGAGGAAGGAACGGAGGGCTTTAAGGCCTTCCTGGTGGGGGATGGAGGTGTAGAGTGACTCAACGTCCATAGTAAAGATGACGGAATGGGGGCTCGGAAAGCCGGTCATTAAAGAGATGAAGGGCATGTCAGGTATGTTAGCATTCATAGCAAAAGGATTTGAGTATAGGAGGTGGGAGGTTCTACTGCAGTTGTACATGGTTTTGGTGAGATCACACCTGGAGTATTGCGTACAGTTTTGGTCTCCAAAGGAGATCAAATCTGAGGAAAGACATTCTTGCCATAGAGGGGGTACAGAGAAGGGTCACCAGACTGATTCCTGGGAAAGTCAGGACTTTTATATGAGGAAAGACTCGATAGACTCGGCTTGTACTCGCTAGAATTTAGAAGATTGAGGGGGGATCTTATAGAAACTTAAGGGGTTGAACAGGCTAGATGCAGGAAGATTGTACCCGATGTTGGGGAGGTCCAGAACAAAGGGTCACAGTTTAAGGATAAGGAGGAAGTCCTTTATGACCGAGATGAGAAAAACATTTTTCACACAGAGAGTGGTGAGTCTCTGGAATTCTCTGCCACAGAAGGTAGTTGAGGCCAGCTCATTGGCTATATTTAAGAGGGAGTTAGATTTGGCCCTTGTGGCTAATGGGTCAGGGGGTATGGAGAGAAGGCAGGTACAGGATACTGAGTTGAATGATCAGCCATGATCATATTGAATGGAGGTGCAGGCTCGAAGGGCCGAATGGCCTACTCCTTGCACCTATTTTCTATGTGTCTATGTGTATCTTGGACGTAGGTCGGGTGAGATTGGACCAGGGGTGATAGGATGGAGTCGTGGAAATAATTTCCGTGGGACAGGAGCAGGCAGAAACAATGAGACTGCCAGGGCGGTTGTGTGTGTGGATTTTGGGGAGAAGGTAAAAACGGGTTGTGCGGGGCTGGGAAACGATGAGGTTGGAGTTTGTGGAAGGCAGACAGCCAGAAGCGATGAAATCAGTAATGGTGTTTGAGATTAAGGCCTGGTGCTCATCCGTGGGATCATGGTCCAAGGATAGAAACATAGAAACATAGAAACATAGAAATTAGGTGCAGGATTAGGCCATTCGGCCCTTCGAGCCTGCACCGCCATTCAATATGATCATGGCTGATCATCCAACTCAGTATCCCGTACCTGCCTTCTCTCCATAGCCTCTGATCCCCTTAGCCACAAGGGCCACATCTAACTCCCTCTTAAATATAGCCAATGAACTGGCCTCAACTACCCTCTGTGGCAGAGAGTTCCAGAGACCCACCACTCTCTGTGTGAAAAAATTCCTTCTCATCTCGGTCCTAAAAGATTTTTCCCCTTATCCTTAAGCTGTGACCCCTTGTCCTGGACCTCCCCAACATCGGGAACAATCTTCCTGCATCTAGCCTGTCCAACCCCTTAAGAATTCTATAAGTTTCTATAAGATCGCCTCTCAATCTCCTAAATTCTAGAGAGTATAAACCGAGTCTATGCAGTCTTTGTTCATAAGACAGTCCTGACATCCCAGGATAAGTAGGAGGAGGTGTCTGAGAGTTGTCGCCTGGGGGGGGGGGGGAGTTCAGAGAGGAGAGGGGCTATTGTAGGGCTGGGGTGAGGTCGGGGTGAGGACCTAGTAGTAGGTCCTTACCAGAGTAGGACTCAGCAGAGACAGGCCATGTGGTGTTGGAGTCTGCATCGTGGAGGTTGTGGGCCCGGTGTTGAGCCTGGGACTCAGGTGAGGCGACGGCTCCAACCCACCAGTGGAGAGGCGAGCGTTGGGGGGTCACTGGTGGAGGCCCGTGGGGGGCTGGATTAGAGACACGGGTGGGCGGCAGCAGTGTCGGTGGCCCCCGGGATAGCGGTGAGAGTCTGCGGCCGTGGCAGTTTGGGCGTTCCGAGCCTGGAAGGCGGTGAAGGTCGGGGAGGCGGTGTGTGTTGGTGCCGCTCCTCGCGGCGGCAATCTCGGCCTCGTGGTGTTCTGACAGCCGGCGCGGTTCCACAGTGGAGCCAATGGAAGCGAGGTTAGTTCGTGTGATGGTCTGGGCTGTGTCCACAACATTGCAATTTCTCGCAGTCTTGGATAGAGCTGTTCCCAAACCGATAAAATACTTTCTAGGGCCCATCTGTAGAAGTCGGTGATGGTTGTTGGGGACATGCTGAACTTCCTAAGCCTTCTAAAGGGCCTGTCCCACTTTCAGGACCTAATTCACGACCTCGGCCGCGTTTTCCCTTGACTCATACTCGCAGCATGGTCGTCACGATGTCGTAGGTAGGTTGTAGCAGGTCGTGATGCTAGTCGTGGCATCAAGTAGGTGGGGGCATTTTTTCTAGCCTGATGAAAAATGTCCATGAGTAAAAAATCGTGGATTAGGACATGAAAGTGGGACAGGCCCATAAGGAAGTGGAGGTGTTGGTGTGCCCTCTTGGTCGTTGCTTCGATGTAACTGACCAGGGGACAATCCAAGACAAGTTGCTGGTGATGTTTACTTGAAGCTTGAAGCTATCAACTATCTTTACTGTGGCTGCTGTTAAACCTACAAGGTTGGACAGGTCTGAAGAAGGGTCTCGACCCGAAACGTCGCCTATCTCCTTCGCTCCTTAGATGCTGCTGCACCCACTGAGTTTCTCCAGCTTTTTGTGTAACTCTTACACACCTACCTCTGTTTGCCTTTACGGTGGTGGAGCCTCAGGGGCTGGTGAAGTGCTGCCAGGGCCTCCTGAGCAAGCAACAGCAGTGCGCCTTGTACGCGGCCCACACTGCAACCTCTGTGCACCAGCGCTGAAGGGGATGAATGCTTGGCATAGTTGGCGCGGTGCCAAGCAAGTGAGCTGCGTTGGTGCCGGGCTTCTTGAGAGTCGTCGGAGATGAAAATAATGAGAAAAATGGGAAGTATTCCATCGCATTCCTGACGTGATTGCAGATGGAGGAGGAGGCTCGGAGGCTCGGAGCGTCAGGATGTGAGTCACTCACCACACCATGGTGGTTCAAAGTTTGGTCAGTGGTTTCTTTGTTGTCACATGCACCAGGTACAATGAAACATAGAAACATAGAAATTAGTGCAGGAGTAGGCCATTCGGCCCTTCGAGCCTGCACCGCCATTCAATATGATCATGGCTGATCATCCAACTCAGTATCCCGTACCTGCCTTCTCTCCATACCCTCTGATCCCCTTAGCCACAAGGGCCACATCTAACTCCCTCTTAAATATAGCCAATGAACTGGCCTCAACTACCCTCTGTGGCAGAGAGTTCCAGAGACCCACCACTCTCTGTGTGAAAAAAGTCCTTCTCATCTCGGTCCTAAAGGATTTGCCCCTTATCCTTCAGCTGTGGCCCCTTGTCCTGGACCTCCCCAACATCGGGAACAATCGGGAACAATCTTCCTGCAACATCGGGAACAATCTTCAACAAAATGAAGTACATTTATTGTGGACAGCCCAGTTAAGGCCCTGTCCCACTTAGGAGACCTGAACAGCAACCTCTGGTGACCTTGCCCCGCCACCCAAAAATAAATGAAGATCGAGGTGACCTGCAACCTCCTACCACCTCCCACGCATATGTTGAAAACCTTCCTCCACAAAGAAGGAAACCGGCTTCGACTCGATCTGCGACTGAAAAATTATCGATTTTCAAAACGGCAACCTATTTTTTTAGTCGTGGCCGGTTTTAATCATGAGGCAAAAATAGCAGCAACCTAGATGAAGCCTCGACCACGCGGAAACCACTTTGGACCATTAGGGAGAGTGACCAAAACCTCCAGTGACCTCATGGAAACCTTGGGTGGCGGGCAAGGTCACCAGAGGTTGCTGTTTAGGTCTCCTAAGTGGGACAGGGGCTTAAGACTGTGCCCGTACATATGCATGATCTCCACGGACAGTACAGAATACACAGAGCAGTCCATATGCTAGAGGCACCATTTTACAGTTCCAGCTCCAGCTGGCCACAAAGGCCCATCGCAGCCGTTGCCTCCATTCCCATCGTCCTGCCAACCAGCACTTGTTCCCCGGGGGGGGAGGTGGAGGGGTTACTTCTTTATAACGGATTTCGGTTACAGTGGATGGATCTACCGACGACTATCGCTCATACCGCTTCCAGCCCGTGCCTGCCGCCACCACCGCCACCGCGGGCCGTGAACATCTACTCCGGCGATCCGCGCTTCTCCCCCCTGGATTCCAGGCCCAGTTCCAGACCAGGAATCTGAAGAAGATCGCCTACCCAAAATGTCACCTATCCATGTTCTCCGGAGACTCTGAAGATAGACACAATAAGCTGGAGTAATTCAGCGGGTCAGACAGCATCTCTGGAGAAAAGGAATAGATGACGTTTCGGGTCGAGATCCTTCTTCACACATTCTTTCTGATTCCCATATTTACCGATGCTTAAACTTTGCACTGGATTCAGTTTGGACTCATCAAAATTTTTCCAATTTCTTGGCGAGATTGGTTGATCTCGGAACAATGAATTGCAGATGCTGGTTTATTCCAAAGATAGACACAACGTGCTGGAGTAACTCAGTGGGTCAGGCAGCATCTCTGGAGAAAAGGATGGCTGTCCTATCAATTTACCTGTCTAAATCTTTCTTAAATATTGTGTTAAGGGCCTGTCCCACCGGCAAGCAACTCTATGCGATGAGCGCGACCTAACGTGGTCGCTTGAGCCGTCCGGCGTCGCGGGGCCGGTCCCACTTCGATCGCCGGAGCCGTGCGGAATTGTACGGAGTTCGTCCCGACATCGCACGGGGCTCCGAAAAACTGACCATGTTCAAAAATTCCGTGCGGCACCGGCTTGTCGGCTCGCAGTCGCCTCGACGCATTACACACCGCTTCGACATCGTGCCTCCGTGAACCTATGTGTAGGTGCCTCCGTGAACCTATGTGTAGGTGCCTCCGTGACCCTCTATGTGTGTGGCTCCGTGGCCCTCTGTGTGTGTGTGCCTCTGTGCCCCTCTCTGTGTGCCCCTCTCTGTCCTGGCGAACTTACCTTTAAGACTTCGCTCCAAGTTCGCCTCACTTTGCGCCGCGTTGCGCCACTCACCCGACATCCGCGCGGCCCTCACTGCCGGTTTGGTCGCGCTTGCCGCATGCAGGCGCATGCTGGTGGGAATGGCCATGTACAGGGGATCACCCGACCTCCGCGCGGCCCCCGCTTCTAGTTTGATCGCGCTCATCGCATGGAGTCGGATGCTGGTAGGACAGGCCCTTTAGTACCTGCCCCATCTACACGAGCTCCACCTGCCTGCGTTTGGCCCATATCCCTCTAAAGTTATCCTATCAATGTACCTGTCTAAATATTTCTTAAACGTTGTGTTAGTAACTGCCTCAACCACCTCCTGTGGCAGCTTGTTTACATGTACACCTGCAACCACAGGTAGAGATCTGGTACAGTCACGAAGAGTCGGGCAGCACCTCTGGAGAAAAGGATGGGTGACGTTTCAGGTCAGAACCCTTCTTCAGACTGAAAGTAGAGGGAGGGAACTGTCGCTAGACAAGGCCAGAGCAAATTCAGGCCAGCAGCAGATGACCAAGAAAGGGTGCGGCCACAATGGTCCATTGATGGCTGGGTAGAGGTGATAACAAACGGGTGCAAGGATGTGAATAGTGGGACTAGTAGGATGCCTAGGGTGGGGGAGGAGGTGGGGGAGAGATGGAATGCTGGAGTTACTTGAAATGAGAGGAATCAACGTTCAGACCGCAGCGTTGTAAGCTTTCTAGTGCAACCCTGGAGCTGGTCGGTCATTCCTGGACCTGTTCCAGCTCACCTTTCCTGCACGCTCTCTTTCATATCCTTCCTCAAGTGTGGAGGCCAGAATTAGACCCAGTGCTCCAGCTGAAAGCTGACCGGTATTTTCCACAATCTCTCTGCTTTTACATTCTGTCTCTTTATGAATCCCAGCGTCCTATATCCTCAGTGAATAGTCCCTCAACACGTCCCTGCCCTGACCAGGATTAATCCACCCGTGCACTCTGGGCTTACGTTCTTGCACGCCCTTTAGATCTGTGCCTTGTGCCCAAATACCCAATGATGACCTTGTCTACCTACAGTTCCCTCCCTCTACTTTCACGCTGAAGAAAGGTCCCGACCTGAAACGTCACCTATCCCATTTTCCTCCAGAGATGCTGCCTGACCCGCTGAGTTACCCCAGCACTTTGTGTCCCTTTTGTGCGTTGTGTCGGTACTAGTTTGTGACCACTACCGATACAATGATAATACTGTGCTTGGTTCGTTTGTTCGCTCCTGTGTCAGACGACGCATAGCTCGCTGTTGGCTTCCGTCGACGTCCAACATAACCATATAATAGCAATGTTACAAAATTTTGAGATTTAAAAAATCAAGTCTGCAATTTATCCCATCAGATAAAGCATAAAAAGAAGTTGAATTTGACACCTAATTTACTTTCATATCTTCAGTATTAAGAAAGTTATGACCATTTTCATACTCGGAAATTAGCATCTTGCTCCCCATTGCCTTTCAATTGACTTAACTTAAAAGCTGTGATCTGGAAAAGTTAAAAGCCCATAACTTTCTTAAAAATTAAGAGAACACAATGAAATTTTCAGTTATTATAGATTGAAGCATTCTGAAACAAATATGAAACAATCTTACTTGGATGACCTGAAATTAAAGCATATAATTAGTTAGTTATCTAATTGTAGCTAATTATAAAATTCAATGAGTAGATCTAAACATCTATCCATTTCTTAAGAAAAGATAAACTTTTTTTAAATTGCCTAAGTGTCCAAATAACATTCACACAATAATCCACAATATAACATAATTTTTAAATCTCATTTTCATGAATTTCTGTGCCAAATGGAAGGAATTTAGTGTTTAATGCCTGTAAATTAATGGCCATTTAAATCAACTAGGGAGTGGGTTTTAGTGGAATGCGGTGGATTAGAACGTTGCGGTTTGCGGTGAAGTCAGTATGAAAAATACTGTTGGTTCATACATTTTTTTTGTCCCCTTTTCGCAACATGAAAATATGATTAAAGCCTTCCTAAAAACCAAGTTTTTATGTAAAAATAAACAGTGTAGCTTCTTTTATCGCCTACCTTAGGTCCGTTCCGCTGTCACCGTTCAGAGCTTTAGAAGGTGATTTTTAAACTACTCTAGTTAATAAATAATCTAGCGTAGTTTAAAAATAGCTTCATGAATGAAATGTCGGAGCGATTTCTCTTTAGCGACGAAATCGCCCGACATTGATCGACTTGGACTGCCTATAAAAAATCGGCATTTTAAACCCGCCCCCCTCTGAAAGGCGCCAAAGTCGTGCACACGGGGAGCGGCAGAACTGCAGCGCTGCTAAAGGTAGGTATTGTAACATACCTATCCTGTGTCAGACGACGCATAGCTCGCTGTTGGCTTCCATCGACGTCCAACATAACCATATAACATATAACAATTACAGCACGGAAACAGGCCATCTCGGCCCTTCAAGTCCATGCCGAACAACTTTTTTCCCTTAGTCCCACCTGCCTGCACTCATACCATAACCCTCCATCCCCTTCTCATCCATATGCCTATCCAATTTATTTTTAAATGATACCAATGAACCTGCCGCCACCACTTCCACTGGAAGCTCATTCCACACCGCTACCACTCTCTGAGTAAAGAAGTTCCCCCTCATGTTACCCCTAAACTTCTGTCCCCTAATTCTAAAGTCGTGTCCTCTTGTTTGAATCTTCCCTATTCTCAAAGGGAAAAGCTTGTCCACATCAACTCTGTCTATCCCTCTCATCATTTTAAAGACCTCTATCAAGTCCCCCCTTAACCTTCTGCGCTCCAGAGAATAAAGACCTAACTTATTCAACCTATCTCGGTAATTTAGCTGTTGAAACCCAGGCAACATTCTAGTAAATCTCCTCTGTACCCTCTCTATTTTGTTGATATCCTTCCTATAATTGGGCGACCAAAAACATGTTGACAGAATTAGTCGACCAACGGGTCACAAAGTAGCTCGTGCCATCGTTTGTGGGGATCGCCACGAGGAGGCTTCTGTCATGATCCCTTGGTTATAGATTAGATTAGATTCAACGTTATTGTCATTGCACATAGTACAGGTACAGTGCAACGAAATGCAGTTTTGCATCTAACCAGGGTGCAAAGTAGTAAAGTGCTGATTTAAGACAATATATACAAATAAGGATATATTGGTGCATGTACATAGGCATATACATATATACAGATAGTTGTTAAGGTGCAAAAGATTGACATGTGCTATATTCTGGTGAATAAGAGCTTAACTATAAATCATATAAACTATAAATAATACTGAGGAGAAGAGGGGAGGGGTGAGTGGCTAGCCCCAGCCTGTGAGTTCAGCAGGGTAATGGTGTTAGGGAAGGAGCTGTTCCTTAGCCTGCTGGTGTGAGGCCTGAGGCTCCTGTACCGCCTCCCTGATGGGAGTAGGGGCAAACATAGAAACATAGAAAATAGGTGCAGGAGTAGGCCATTCGGCCCTTCGAGCCAGCACTGCCATTCACTATGATCATGGCTGATCATCCAACTCAGTATCCTGTACCTGCCTTCTCTCCATACCCCCTGATCCCTTTAGCCACAAGGGCCACATCTAACTCCCTCTTAAATATAGCCAATGAACTGGCCTCAACTACCTTCTGTGGCAGAGAATTCCAGAGACTCACCACTGTCTGTGTGAAAAATGTTTTCCTCATCTCGGTCCTAAACGAATTCCCCCTTATCCTTAGACTGTGACCCCTTGTTCTGGACCTCCCCAACATTGGGAACAATCTTCCTGCGTCTAGCCTATCCAACCCCTTAAGAATTTTGTAAGTTTCTATAAGATCCCCCCTCAGGCTTCTGAATTCTAGCGAGTACAAGCTGAGTTTATCCGAGTTTATTCCTCATATGAAAGTCCTGACATCCCAGGAATCAGTCTGGTGAACCTTCTCTGTATCCTGAAGAAGGGTCTCGACCCGAAACGTCGCCTATCTCCTTCGCTCCTTAGATGCTTTTTGTGTAACCCTCAATTCTCCAGCATCTGCAGTTTCTTCTTTAACACTTCTCTGTATCCTCCTCTGTACCCCCTCTATGGCAAGAATGTCTTTCCTCAGATTTCCTCAAACAGTCCATGGTTGGGGTGCGAGGGGTCCTTAATGATTTTGCCAGCCCGTCTCAGACACCGTGTGCGGTGAAGGACAGCCATGGCAGGGAGCGGGGCACCGATGATGTAATGGGCGGTTTTCACCACCCGTTGCAGTGCCTTCCTGTCAGCTGTGACCGCTGCAGCCGCTGTACCGCACGGTGAAGCAGGTGGTCAGGATGATATAGCGGACAATCTGCAATAACGGACTCTATCCCCTACCCTACAGTCCATTATAACGAGGATTTACTCGTTATAAAATACAAAAATAAAATACAAAACATAAATAGTTAAAGAAAAGTTAGGCTGAGAATAGGCCTACACTATACACTGGGGAATGGAAAATTAATGTTTCTCAATGACGTCTAATCCTGGAAAATTTCCCAACAAAAACAAGGAAATGACACAAATGTTATCTAAGTTTCTGCAGTTTAGTTTTCAGGAAACTAACTTGACGTGAAAATAAATCTGCCATTTGAAGCTGAGATATAAAAATAAATGAAGATACAAATTCTTTTATTAATGAGGGTGATTAAAGTATCAACGGAGGCACTAGGAACTGCGGTCTGGATTACAAAAATAGACACAAAGTGCTGGAGTAACTCAGCGGGTCAAACAGCATCTTAGCTTTTACTTTATAGATACTGAGCGGAAACAGGCCCTTCGGCCCACCGAGTCCGCACTGACCAGCGATCTCCGCACACTAACACTATCCTACACACATGAGGGAAAGTTTACATTTTTTATACCAAGCCAATTAACCTACAAACCTGTACGCCTTTGAAGTGTGGGAGGAAACTGAAGATCTCGGTGACCACTGTGAGAATATACAAACTCCATACATCTGGCCCTGACATTCCTTCTCCATCTCCCCCCCCCCCCCCCCCCAGTCGCACTAGCTTCTCATTTTCACACCACAAACAGCTTACAATGGCCTGCTTCCTTTATCACCAATACTTTTTTGCATATCTTTCACTCATTGTTCCTTATCTCTCCACATCACTGTTTATATCTCTCGTTTCCCTGATCCCTGACCAGTCTGAAGAAGGGTCTCGACCCGAAACGTCGCCTATCTCCTTCGCTCCTTAGATGCTGCTGCACCCGCTGAGTTTCTCCAGCTTTTTGTGTAACCCTCCATACAGATAAGCATCTGTTGTCAGGATTGAAACATAGAAACATAGAAACATAGAAATTAGGTGCAGGAGTAGGCCATTCGGCCCTTCGAGCCTGCACCGCCATTCAATATGATCATGGTTGATCATCCAACTCAGTATCCCGTACCTGCCTTCTCTCCATACCCTCTGATCCCCTTAGCCACAAGGGCCACATCTAACTCCCTCTTAAATATAGCCAATGAACTGGCCTCAACTACCCTCTTTGGCAGAGAGTTCCAGAGACCCACCACTCTCTGTGTGAAAAAAGTCCTTCTCATCTCGGTCCTAAAGGATTTCCCCCTTATCCTTAAGCTGTGACCCCTTGTCCTGGACCTCCCCAACATCGGGAACAATCTTCCTGCATCTTGCCTGTCCAAACCCTTAAGAATTTAGTAAGTTTCTATAAGATCCCCTCTCAATCTCCTAAATTCTAGAGAGTATAAACCTAGTCTATCCAGTCTTTCTTCATAAGACAGTCCTGACATCCCAGGAATCAGTCTGGTGAACCTTCTCTGCACTCCCTCTATGGCAATAATGTCCTTCCTCAGATTTGGAGACCAGAACTGTACGCAATACTCCAGGTGTGGTCTCACCAAGACCCTATACAACTGAAGTAGAACCTCCCTGCTCCTATACTCAAATCCTTTTGCTATGAAAGCTAACATACCATTCGCTTTCTTCACTGCCTGCTGCACCTGCATGCCTACTTTCAATGACTGGTATACCATGACACCCAGGTCACGCTGCATCTCCCCCTTTCCTAATCGGCCACCATTTAGATAATAGTCTGCTTTCCTGTTTTTGCCACCAAAGTGGATAACCTCACATTTATCCACATTATACTGCATCTGCCAAACATTTCCCCACTCACCCAGCCTATCCAAGTCACCTTGCAGTCTCCTAGCATCCTCCTCACAGCTAACACTGCCCCCCAGCTTAGTGTCATCCGCAAACTTGGAGATATTGCCTTCAATTCCCTCATCCAGATCATTCATGTATATTTAGAACCCGGGTCTCTGGACCCACTGCACCTCTGGAGAACGTGGATAGGTGATGAACGTCTGAAGAAGGGTCTCGACCAAAAATCCACGTTCTTGCTCTAAAGAGACCTATTTCTGATCTCCAGCTTCTCAGTTGCCTGACCTGCTGAGTTAAGGGCCTGTCCCACTTTCACGACTTAATTCAAAACCTCTTCCGAGTTTAAAGGACCTAACAAAAAAATCAAGATTGTGGTAATCTACGAACTTCTACGACCTTCCTCGACTATGTTCACGAACTCCTACGAGTATGTCTACGGATTCCCACAACTATTTTGACGCCCTCCTTACGAGTAAAACGTTGCAATTTCTTTCATCCCGACCATTTTTTTACTCGTGGACATTTTCTATCGGGCTGGAAAAAAACGTCCCGACTTACCTGATGCCACAAGTACCTACGGTTGGCATAACGAGCCGCTACGATAAATCTACAGACTCCTAATGCCTCGTTACGAACATTCTGCGAGTTTGAGTCCAGGGGAAAACGCGGGAGAATTTGTGAATTATCTCGTGAAAGTGAGACAGGACCTTAACTCCAGCACGCTATGCCTTTTGTTTTGGAGAGAATAAAACCATGAGGCTGTACAACACAGCACAAAACCAAACTTAACTATGAACTTCTACACAGTTCAGTTGCACCAACGACTTTGAGTTTATGTATCCACCAGTATTGTGGATATTAATATATTGTATTTTTGTTTATCATATATTATCCATGTGTATCATATTTACAGGCCTGTTATTTTGGCTGCAAGTTGGAATTTAAATATTCCGTTTCTTCTACATATAACAATTAAACACTCTTGTAAACTCCTAGTCAGGAAGGGATGCATTTGTGCACATTACAATAAGTTAGCAAAGTAACAACTTTGGACAGATAGTTCAATGGTGGCAGAGTTCAGTTCAGTTATAGGAAAGATATTGTCAAGCTTGAAAGGGTTCAGTAAAAGATTTACGAGGATGTTGCTAGGACTAGAGGGTGTGAGCTATCGGGAGAGGTTGAGTGGGCTGGGTCTCTATTCCTTGGAGCTTAGGAGGATGAGGGGAGATCTTATAGAGGTATACAAATTCATGAGAGGAATAGATCGGGTAGATGCACAGAGTCTTTTACCCAGAGAAGGGGAATCGAGGACCAGAGGACATAGGTTCAAGGTGAACGGGAAAAGATTTAATAGGAATCAGAGGGGTGACTTTTTCATACAGAGAGTGGTGGGTGTATGGGATGAGCTGCCAGAGGAGGTAGTTGAGGCTGGGATGATCCCATCGTTTAAGGAACAGTTGGGCAGGTACATGGATCAGACAGGTTTGGAGGGATATGGACCAAGCGCAGGCGAGTGGGACTAGTGTAGCTGGGACATTGTTGGCCGGTATGGGCGAGTTGGGCCGAAGGGCCTGTTTCCATACTGTATCACTCTGTGACTCTATAACTGGATTAGAGGACGGCAGATTCGGGCAGCACGGTAGAGTTGCTGCCTCACAGCACCAGAGAACCGGGTTCGATCCTGACTACAGGTGCTGTCTGTGCGGAGTTTGTACGTTATCCCCGTGACCTGCGTGGGTTTTGTCCGGGTGCTCCGGTTTCCAAAGATGTGCGGGTATGTAGATTATTTGGCTTCGGTTAAAAAAAATTGTAAATTATCCCTGGAATTTAGTATAGTGCTTGTGTATGAGGAGATCGCTGGTTGGCGCGGACTTGGAGGGCCGAAGGGCCTGTTACCCTACTGCATCTCTCTAGTTTAACAATGTAATGATGTGGTCCCTATGGTTGGAAAGAGAGACAGGTTTACCCCAGACAAAGGACATTTATTGTCACGTACACCAATGGTGTAGTGAAATTTGAGTTGCCATTTGCAGCACACCAATGAAAATAAAACACAACATTAAAGAATTTAACATAAAAACATTGGTTCCCACTGTGTGGGAATGCAGCAAATTCAAGTCCTCTTCCTCTTGTTCACCCGTAGGAGTCCGTGGATATATCGTAACGGCTCGTTATGCCAACCGTAGGTATTTGTAGGTTTGTAGGTTGATTGGCTTGGGTAAAGATTGTAAATTGTCCCTAGTCTGTAGGATAGTGGTGGTACACAGGGGTCGCTGGTCGGCGTGGACTTGGTGGGCCGATGGTCCTGTTTCCATGCTGTATCTATAAACTAAACTAAACTAATCAGTCAGATGAAGGTTCCTGAGCCAAAACATCACCTATCCATGTTCTCCAGAGATGTTGCCTGACCAGTTGAGTTACTTCAGCCTACAAAATCTGTAGCCTCCCTTTGATCTGGTATTTTGTTGGTTCACATGCTTGATAAATGGTGTTCTATCATTAATGCTTTATTATTATTAATGTTTAGTGTTTTCTGAGTCATTTGTAACTGTTAATGTATGTCATGTTGTTACTTGTGGGAGGAGCACCAAGGCAAATACCTTGTATGTGAATACTTGGCCAATAAACTTACTTACTTGCTTTCAAGAACCTTTCTTCTCATCTGACCACCTTGGTTCCCAGATTCTAAGTTTGCGGGAAACGTTCCCACATCAGGTACTGTGTGGATTTTGTGAGCTGTGTGGAGAGTCCTCTTTTCCTTCTGCACTAACGTGTCCCTTCTGCCTTCCCGCAGAACCCTACATCCAGTCCAGGTTTTACCGCTCGCCCGAGATCCTGCTGGGTCTTCCCTTCTGCGAGAAGGTGGACATGTGGTCGCTGGGCTGCGTGATGGCCGAGCTTCATCTGGGCTGGCCCCTCTACCCCGGCAATAGTGAATACGACCAGATCCGCTACATCGTGGAGACCCAGGGGCTGCCGAAAGACCAGCTCCTCAACGCCGCCACCAAGGCGGCTCAGTTCTTCCACCGCGGCCCTCGCCAGCACGCCGGCCCGCAGTGGCAGCTCAAGTGTGCCGCCGATTACCAAGCGGAGACCATGATGCAGCCCCTGGAGAGGAGGAAGTACATGCTCAAGTCACTGGACCAACTGGAGACCATCAACATCACCAAGACCATCTTCCCTGACGACGAGGTGATCGCCGAGTTCCACGACCGCAAGAACATGGTGGAGCTGATCAAGAGGATGCTGACTCTGGACTCCCACGAACGCATCACACCCAGCGCCGCCCTGAAGCACCCGTTTGTCACCATCCAGCAGCTGAAGATGACCCATGAGCACACCAAGTACTACGAGCAGTCGGTGCAAGGCCTCAACGCGGCCCTCAACTCCGACCGCAGGGCCCTGTCCGACCGGCAGTACTACAGCCTGGTGGACGAGTCGTACTACGCCAACCCCGAGTGCTACTACGAGTGCAGGCAGGCCCACCACATCCCCAGCATCACCTCCATGCAGCGGGCCATTGACAAGATGGATAACTTGACTATTGAGGAGCCCGGCCGGGAGATTAACTTCAGTATGTGGCAGGAGGGAGCAGGCAAGGCGGGGTACCAGCCTTCCACCTCAAAGGCGGGCAACCCCAGCTGCATGCCCCACTCCTACCACCAAGGGGCCTGCTTTAGGCCCAACCACCCGGCCCACCGGCACAGGAAAGAGCCTGCCCTCGGCTACTACACCAACCGGTGTGGACTGAAGCAGAGGAAGGCTCCTCACCATTCCAAGTCCGACCCGGCCTTCGGCAACGTGATCCTCCTGGGGCAGGAACCCCCCACGGAGATCATTAGCTGGGAGGAGGAAGAGGCGGAGGCCATCTTTGCAGCAGCCTCGTCATCCTCGACGCAAGAGGTGAAACGGTCGGAAGAAGCGATGGCGCTGAAAGAGGCTCCAGATCCTGAGGTAAGGTCGAGGTAAGGTCAAAGAAAGCACAGGACACAGGACTGCCGTGTGATGGTCTCACAGGGGTGTTGCCATAGCAACCAGCTCTGCACCACTTCACTTGGGCCTCTTCCGACCTTTCCTGGTGTTCCCCGATGTGCATTCCCTGCCTGCATTTGGCCCATATTGCTCCAAACCTGACCTATCCATGTACCTGTCAATGCAATATTCAACAATTTGAGGTTCAAATTGTCATTTGAACCTCAATGAGGCTCAACCGAAACTCTGTTTCTACAGCCATACAAACAAAC
Source organism: Raja brachyura (assembly GCA_963514005.1). Next base: position 16,336,432 of record OY740819.1, on the reverse strand, counting down.
AATATCTCCAAGGCACACAAACAATTCAATTCACACAAACATCCATCACAGTGAATCTCCTCCTCACTGTGATGTCTTTTCTCTCCCCTGTTTCTAAGTGTTTCTTGGATGTTGGGTTAGTCCCTGCCTCAACTATCTCCGCTTGTTCCATACACCCACCACTCTCTCTCTCTGTGAAAAAAGTTACACCTTAGATTCTATTAAATCTTTTCCCCTTCAACTTAAACTGGTGTCCTCTGGTCCTCGATTCACCTACTCTGGGCAAGAGATTTTGTGAATCTCGGCAACCATTATGCCAAAGACTTGCACTCTATTCAAGGCCTGCTGGATCTCCCAGTTGCTAACCATTTTAACTCCTCGTCCCATTTCCATACCAACCTGTTAGTTTGAGTTTAATTTAGTTCAGAGATACAATGCGGAAAAAGGCCCTTCGGCCCACCGGGTCCGCGCCGACCAGCAATCCCCGCACATTAAAAATATCGTACACCCACCAGGGACAATTTTTACATTTACCAATCCAAGTAACCTACAAACCTGCACGTCTTTGGAGTGTGCGAGGAAACCGAAGATCTCTGAGAAAACCCACGCAGTCGGGATCGAACCCGGGTCTCCGGCGCTGCATTCACTGTAAGGCCGCAACTCTACCGCTGCGCTACTGTGATCGCCCGTCTATCCTGGGCCTCCTCCATTGCCAGAATGAGGCCACACACAAACTGGAAGTACAACACCTCATATTCTGCTTGGGTACCCTGAAACTCAATGGCATGAACTTCAAGTAAATCCCCCCCCCCAGACCCCCTTCTCACTTCTCCACTGGTCGACTGCAACTACCCCATCACCTTATTCCTATCCCTTCCACCTTCCCCTTATGTCCCACCCCTCCCTACTCCCCCATTTCCCTTTTATCGCCCCTCTTTCCCACACCCCTGTCCCCTTCCACCCATATCCCTCCATCCAGCTTTACTTTGCACTTCCTCTTTCCTTATCTCGCCTCCTCTTACCTCCATTGCCAAGCCAGGCGACTCTTTGTGTGCTGGCCACAGAGTGGATCTGCAATCACATAATTACAATCGCTCCACTCATTTGAACCTCTACTCCAACAGCAGTATTTCTTACTTTAACGTGTTAAAGAAGGAACTGCAGATGCTGGAGAATCGGGGGTTACACAAAAAGCTGGAGAAACTCAGCGGGTGCAGCAGCATCTAAGGAGCGAAGGAGATAGGCGACGTTTCGGGTCGAGACCCTTCTTCAGACTCTTACTTTAACTATGCTCTTCTTAAACTCCATGTTATTCCCTTATCATGTATGTGTACACTGTGGATGGCTCGATTGTAATCATGTGTTGTCTTTCCGCTGACTGGTTAGCACACAACAAAAGCTTTTCACTGTACCTCGGTACACGTGACAATAAACTAAACTATCTAAACGACACTAAACTAAACTAAACCTCTAGCCATTGTCACTACCTCCATCCATTTGCCAACCATATCCATTCACCCCATCACCTGTATCCACCTATCATTCTCATCCACCCCTATTTCTCTTTACCAGCTTCTGTCTCCATCAATCTGAAAAACAATCCCAACATGAAATGTCGTCTGTTCATTTTCATCCACTGATGATACTTGACCAGTTGAGTTTCATCCAGTAGTTTGATGTTTGCTCAAGATTGCAGTTTAGTTTAGTTTGGTTTCGAGATACAGCACGGAAACAGGCCATTCGGCCCACTGAGTCCGCGCCACCAGCGATCCCCACATATTTGCGTACAGTTCTGGTCTCCAAATCTGAGGAAGGACATTATTGCCATAGAGGGAGTGCAGAGAAGGTTCACCAGACTGATTCCTGGGATGTCAGGACTGTCTTATGAACAAAGACGGCATAGACTCGGTTTATACTCTCTAGAATTTAGGAGATTGAGAGGGGATCTTATAGAAACTTACAAAATTCTTAAGGGGTTGGACAGGCTAGATGCAGGAAGATTGTTCCCGATGTTGGGGAGGTCCAGGACAAGGGGTCACAGCTTAAGGATAAGGGGGAAATCCTTTAAGACCGAGATGAGAAGGAATTTTTTCACACAGAGAGTGGTGGGTCTCTGGAACTCTCTGCCACAGAGGGTAGTTGAGGCCAGTTCATTGGCTATATTTAAGAGGGAGTTAGATGTGGCCATTGTGGCTAAGGGGATCAGAGGGTATGGAGAGAAGGCAGGTACGGGATACTGAGTTGGATGATCAGCCATGATCATATTGAATGGCGGTGCAGGCTCGAAGGGCCGAATGGCCTACTCCTGCACCTAATTTCTATGTTTCTATGTTTCTATATTAACACTATCCTACACACACCAGGGGACAATTTTACATTCATACCAAGCCAATTAACCTGCAAACCTGTAGGTGTTTGGAGTGTGGGAGGAAACCAAAGATCTCGGAGAAAACCCACGCGGTCACTGGGAGAACGTGCAAACTCCATACAGACAGCACCCGTAGTCAGGATGGAACCTGGGTCTCTGGCACTGTAAGCACTGTAAGGCAGCAACTCTACCGCTGCACCCCTGTACCGCCCTATTATATGTCATGTGTTTCTACATGAGTTCAAATCAAAGTACTGACTGGGATACATAACATCAAAGACCCTACAGCGAGCAAGATAGACCACTCGACGAAAAAGACGTAGTACGGTCATGGGCAGATTCATGGGTAATTTTCGCCCCCATTTCTGTAACCGGCTTCCGTCTCCGCACCAAAGATCCCAAAGCGGAGCAAAGATACTAGTGCGGAGACGGAAGTCGGTTACGGAAACATCCTCGTAAAAATAAAAGTTCTTTGGTAAAAATCTTCTCCTCATTTTCAGAATTATAATTTATTAACACAAACATTTCCCCCCGCAATATTGATTACACTGCGAGTCGGGTCGGGTCGGGTTGGGTTACTGAAATGGATGAAAAAAAGGCCCACGTTCCGCTCCGTTGCGTACTACATGTCAGCCCTTTGCATTTAGCAGGAGTGGTCTATCTTGCTCCGCTATAGGATCTTTGCATAACACAACTCGTGGTCAGCTGACGTTCTTGGGCCAAAGAGCGCAAGAGCTTTTTGGTTCAACAATATATATGGCAGTGGATTAACGCCAGATTTATAATGGAAATCGATTAGGTTCACTAGGATTCATGAGCAGAAAGGGATTAAGACAGAAATGGATGTCTTTCAGGTGACAGAGGTTATGAGGAGATGGCAGGAGAATGGGGTTAGGAGGAATGGTAGAGGAGACTTGATGGGCTGAATGGCCTAATTCTACTCCTATCATTTATGATCTTATGGGTACACTCGAAATATGAGCACAAGCACAAAGTGCTGGCAAAACTCAGTGGGTCATGCAGCATCTGTGGGAGAAGGACATCCCAAACTTAAGGTTGGGACCCTTAATCAGACTTGTGAAGACTGCAGACTGACACAAACTGCTGGAGTAACTCAGCGGGTCAGGCAGTATATCTGGAGAAAAGGAATAGGTGACGTTTCGGGTCGAGTCCCTTCTTCAGACTGAAGACTGCAGCCTCTTGCATTGACACTAGGAAGATACAAGAACATAAGGAGAAGCAAGGGTAGGCCATTCGTTCCCTTGCTAGCTGTCCTTGCCATTCATTGTGATCATGGATAACAGTTTGCCTCAGCACCATTCTACACAATGCCTCTCCCTTGATTCACTTAGCACATAAAAATCTTTCAATATTGGTCTTGAATATACTCAGTAACGGTACCTCCACAGCCCACCTAACAAGGGTGGTGAAATGTGTAAGAAGGAACTGCAGATGCTGAAGATAGACACAAAATGCTGGGGCAACCCAGCAGGACAGGCAGCATCTACGGATGGAAGGAATGGGTGACGTTTCGGGTCGAGTCTCGACCTAAAATGTCTCGCATTCCTTCTATCCAGAGATGTTGCTTTTACCGCTGAGTTACTACCGTGTTACACTCACATTTACTCCCGCAAACTAGAGCACCCGGAGAAAACCCATGCGGTCAGAGGGAGAAACGTGTAAACTCCATACAGACAGCACCTGTAGTCAGGATCGAACCTGGGTCGCTGGTGCTGCAAGGCAGCAACGCTACCGGTGCGCCACCGTGCCGGCCCTTTGTGCCGCTGTGTCGTTCAAAAATCAATTAATCGATCGATTGATCAATTAATCGATCGATCAATTAATCGATCAATTAAACAATCGATCAATCAATCTCTTTGTGTAGGAAGGAACTGCAGATGCTGGTTTAAACCGAAGATAGACACAAAAAGCTGGAGCAACTCAGCCGGTCAGGCAGTATCTCTGGAGAGAAGGAATAGGTGACGTTTCGAGTCGAGTCGAGTCGAGACCTTTTTTCAGACTGAGAGTCAGGGGAAAGGGAAACAAGAGATATAGACGCTGATGTTGAGAGACATAGAACAAATGACTGAAAGATATGCAAAAAGTAACGATGATAAAGGAAACTGGCCATTGTTAGCTGTGGGCTAGGTGAAAATGAGTTACAGACAATGAGACTGAACGCGACGGCTTTGAAGCTGGCACGACGACTTGGGTGGGCGAGGGACGGAGAGAGAGGGGATGAAAAGGGCCACTTGAAGCAATCAATCTTTTTACTATTTTACGCAGAGATCTCAACCAAGCCACCAGGACTCCGAACATTCCGACAACTTTGACAATGAATGGTTGAATAACGGCAGCGAGACCTGGAGTCCCGAAAGCACAGATTCTGTCTCCATTGAATACGAAGAGATACAGCCACGGAGCAACAGTTACCAGAATTATGTACACATGGAAAATCAACATTAGTCCTCTTGCCCAGTGGTCCATGCAGACAGCGACACCTGCTGATCAGACAAGCCTGCAAATGATTTTACAATGTGACAAATGCCTAGGTTATTTGCCACAAAATAAACCGTCATTAAATCTTCAACTGTAAGCATCATTTTATTTGTAATAAAGCAACGTGAAAAAAATATAGATCTCTCAGGTCATAGGAAAGGAATTTAGAAAAAAAATATTGCGCTGAAACTTGCCAGGCCTGAAATGAAAGCCATGGTCAGTCAGGAGATAAAATGAAGCAGGGAAGATTTGAACGTCCTTCATTCAGGACAAAATGGCTGGTTTAATGTGATTGAGTATTGGTGCTTATTCAATCTGCTTCTGAAATTGACTTTCTCTGTACTCCGAAACTTTGGGGTCGTTTGGGAAAGAGATTTGATTTGTTATCCATTTATTCAGTGTTAAAGCACTCTGTGTATTCTGTACTGTTAATAAAACTGTTTGAAAATTAATCGGTTTTGTTGGGTCCAATCATCTTCCCAGGTCCAAGTTGCATGGAAATGGTCAATGCCTCGCGAGGGGACCTCGGTTTGGGAACTGCTCCACCTAAGACCGCGAGAAATTGTGGGCACAGCCCAGACCGTCAAGCTCCCTTCCGTTGACTCCATCTACACACTTCACGCTGCCTCGGCAAGGCCAGCAGCACATCAAGGACCAGTCTCACCCAAAGATCCTATAGCGGAGCAAGATAGACACTCCTTCTAAATGCAACGGGCTGACGTGTAGTACACAGCGGAGCGGAACGTGGGCCTTTTTTTCATCCATTTTAGTAACCCGACCCGACCCGACTCACATTGTAATCAACGTTGCAGGGGAACAGTTTGTGTTAATAAATTATAATTCTGAAAATGAGAAGATTTTCCCCAAATAACTTTTATTTTTACGAGGATGTTTCCGTCACCGGCTTCCGTCTCCGCACTAGTATCTGATGGGATCTTTGGTGCGGAGATGGAAGCCGGTTACTGAAATGGGGCCGAGAATTACCCATGACCATACTACGTCTTTTCCGTTGAGTGATCTATCTTGCTCGCTATAGGATCTTTGGTCTCACCCCCGGTCACTCCCTCTTCTCCCCTCTCCCAACAGGCAAGAGGTAAAGAATTGTGAATACGCACACCTCCAGATTCAGGGACAGTTTCTTCCCAGACAACTGAACCATCCTCTCACCAACTAGAGAACGGTCCTGACTTACATTGTAGATGCTCAGACTATCTTTAATTGGATTTTACTGGACTTTATCTTGCACTAAACATGACTCCCTTTATCTGTACACTATGGACAGCTTAATTGTAATCATGTATAATCTTTCCACTGACTGGATAGCACGCAACTAAAAAGCTTTTCATTGTACCTCGGTACATGTGACAATAAAGATAGACACAAAAAGCTGGAGTAACTCAGCGGGACAGGCGGTATCTCTGGAGAGAAGGAATGGGTGACGTTTCGGGTGGAGACCCTTCTTCAGACTGGTTAGGGACTAGGTTAGGGACTTCCCTAACCAGTCTGAAGAAGGGTCTCGACCCGAAACCTTCTCTCCAGAGATGCTGCCTGTCCCGCTGAGTTACTCCAGCTTTGGTTTAAACCAGCATCTGCAGTTCCTTCCTGCACTAGATTAAACTAAACCACATGCACAGCAACCTATTCCTCGTTCATCCAAGGCTTGCGTGACACTTGGCAAGGCCAAACTTGGCAATGAACTGACAACGATTAGTGCCCACTTCAAGGGCTGTCCAATCTGACCACCTTACAGAGGCAAAACCTCACCTCCGGTGATGCTCCTCACACCTCCCCTTGGGCCATCACCTCACCATTGGACATCAATGTCTCCCGGATGGACAGTGATCCCATGTCCTTGAATATCCGAGAATAAAGAGGAACCTGGGGGGGTGGGGGAGGGGGGGAGTGGGGTGGAAGGGTCAGCCTAGAACAAGGGAGACCGGGCAGAGGGAGGCTGGTGAGAACAAAAAGACAAAAAGGCAAAGACAATGGACAATAGGTGCAGGAGTAGGCCATTCGGCCCTTCGAGCCGAATTCGGCCCTTCGAGTCGAGAAAAAGGGGAGATGCAGCGCGACCTGGGTGTCATGGTACACCAGTCATTGAAAGTAGGCATGCAGGTACAGCAGGCAGTGAAGAAAGCGAATGGTATGTTAGCTTTCATAGCAAAAGGATTTGAGTATAGGAGCAAGGAGGTTCTACTTCAGTTGTATAGGGTCTTGGTGAGGCCACACCTGGAGTATTGCTTACAGTTCTGGTCTCCAAATCTGAGGAAAGACATTATTGCCATAGAGGGAGTGCAGAGAAGGTTCACCAGACTGATTCCTGGGATGTCAGGACTGTCTTATGAACAAAGACTGCATAGACTCAGTTTATACTCTCTAGAATTTAGGAGATTGAGAGGCGATCTTATAGAAACTTACAAAATTCTTAAGGGGTTGGACAGGCTAGATGCAGGAAGATTGTTCCCGATGTTGGGGAGGTCCAGGACAAGGGCTCACAGCTTAAGGATAAAGGGGAAATCCTTTAGGACCGAGATGAGAAGGAATTTTTTCACACAGAGAGTGGTGGGTCTCTGGAACTCTCTGCCACAGAGGGTAGTTGAGGCCAGTTCATTGGCTATATTTAAGAGGGAGTTAGATGTGGCCCTTGTGGCTAAGGGGATCAGAGGGTATGGAGAGAAGGCAGGTACGGGATACTGAGTTGGGTGATCAGCCATGATCATATTGAATGGCGGTGCAGGCTCGAAGGGCCGAATGGCCTACTCCTGCAGCAGCAGACACATGGCGACTCTTTGCGTACTTTCTGTATCATTGAACCATTAAACAGGGAGACTGTCCAACCCATGTGCATACTTCCACCTAGCTCCACTGGTAAGGCCATCTCAGTTCACTCATCCTTCACCATTTGACCCACAAACGTATTTCTTCCTGCCTTCATCCCTTGTTTAGTTTTAGATTTCGAGATACAGCGCAGAAACAGGCCCTTTGTCCCTCCGTGTCCGCATCGACCAGCGATCCCCGCACGTTAACACTATCCTACACACCCCAGGGACAATTCACATTCATACCAAGCCAATAACTCTAACCTACAAACATGTATGTCTTTGGCTTGTGGGAGGAAATCGAAGATCTCGGAAAAAGAAGGGGAGAGAATGGGAGAGAAGGGGGGGAGAAGGAGTGGAGACACTTTTAAGAAGTCAGACAACTTATAATAAGGTTTAGCGGGCACTTCAGGTCGGTTTTCCTGGGACCTGAAAACTCCAATGAGCCCGGTCAGCGAAGGAGATTGCCTACGGCTGCCCTCGACTGCCTGTAACTACATAGCAACCCCACTCCACTGCACTACGAGTTAAAAAGAACCATGCCGACCAAAGTTTACTCGCGGAAAATTATTCGACAGGCTGAAAATTTTTCCGCGGCCTAGCTGAGGCCATGAGTGGGCGGGAACTTCCCTCGAGCATGAAGGAGAGTTCCAGTGACCTCATAGGACCTCCTAGGACCACGTGTTGACCATGCTGTGAGTTTGAGTCAAGGGCAAACTCGTCTAAACTGGCAGATTAGGTCGCCGCAGTGGGACAGCCCCTTAAGGCAGCAAGTTTACCACTGCGCCACCGTGCCACCCAATTTCTCTTCTGAAATAAAGGAGAATGCTGGAAATAGTCAGTAGATCAGGCAGCATCCGTGGAGAGAGAAAATGTAATGCTTTTGGTTTTAAATAGAGACTGCCAAATGCTGGGATGTGGCTTGACAGATAAGGTGCCGATCGCTGAGCTTGCATTGATATTCTCTCTCCACAATCAAACCTCTAGTCTTTTAGACTTTAGAATTAGTGCGGAAACCAGTGATCACCCCGCACACTAACACTATCCTACACACACTAGGGACAATCTGCAATTTTAACCAATGTCATCTAGTCTACAAACAGATTCCTGATTAGTACGGGTGTCAGAGGTTATGGGGAGAAGGCAGGAGAATGGGGTTAGGAGGGAGAGATAGATCAACCATGATTAAATGGCGGGGTGGACTTGATGGGCTGAATGGCCTAATTCTACTCCTATTCCTTTCGACCTTATAAACTGTACGTCTTTCGAATGTGGGAGGAAACTGGAGCACCCGGAGAAAACCAACACGGTCACAGGGCGAACTCCAAAGACATACAGTTGTTTATATTAAGAAGGAACTGCAGATGCTGGAAAATCTTTGTAGACAAAAATGCTGGAGAAACTCAGCGGGTGAGGCAGCATCTATGGAACTAAGGAATAGGTGACGTTTCGCTCCATAGATGCTGCCTACCTCCTATAATGGCTCAGTCAGTCTGTTCTTCAGTCTGAAGAAGGGTCTCGACCTGAAACATCACCCATTCCTCCTCTCCAGAGATGCTGCCTGTCCCACTGAATTACTCCAGCATACCCTGGGTCTCGACCCCGAAACGTCGCCTATTTCCTTCGCTCCATAGATGCTGCCTCACCCGCTGAGTTTCTCCAGCAATTTTGCCTACCTCTGAAGACATACAGGTTTGTAGGTTAGTTGGCTTGGTAAATGTAAAAAATGTCCCTAGTGTGTGTTAATATGTGGGGATCGCTGGTCGGTGTGGATCTGGTGGGCCGAAGGGCCTGTTTCCGAGCTCTATCTCTAAACTAAACAGTACAGACAGTACCCGAGTCAGGATCAAAACTATGACTTATGATTTGAATAATGCATGAAGTTCCAGTAAATGCTTCCCCTCCCTGTCCCACACTGTTAGCTCAGGTGATTTTCCCTGCGATTCTCAGACTTGTATCTCAGGGGCAAAAGCCCAGTGTCATTTTCTACATTTACATCTAGTTTAGTTTAGAGATGCAACATGGAAACAGGCCCTGCAGCCTACACAGCCCTCATCGACCAACCTTGTACACAAGTTCTATCCTACACACTGGGGTCAATTTTCTCGAAGCCATTTAACCTATAAACTAGCAATGTTACAAAATTTTGAGATTTTAAAAATCAATTCTGCAATTTATCCCATCAGATAAAGCATAAAAAGAAGTTTAATTTGACACCTAATTCACTTTCATATCTTCAGTATTAAGAAAGTTATGGCCATTTTCATACTCGGAAATTAGCATCTTGTTCCCCATTGCCTTTCAATTGACTTAACTCAAAAGCTGTGATGAACAGTTAAAAGCCCATAACTTTCTTAAAAATTAAGAGATCAATGAAATTTTCAGTTATTATAGATTGAAGCATTCTGAAACAGATATGAAACAATCTTACTTGGGTGACCTGAAATTAAAGCATATAATTAGTTAGTTATCTAATTGTAGCTAATTACAAAATTCAATGAGTAGATCTAAACATCTATCCATTTCTTAAGAAAATATAAACTTTTTTTAAATTGCCTAAGTGTCCAAATAACATTCACACAATAATCCACAATATAACATAATTTTTAAAACTCATTTTCATGAATTTCTGGGCCAAATGGAAGGAATTTAGTGTTTGATTCCTGTAAATTAATGGCCATTTAAATCAACTAGCGAGTGGGTTTTAGTGGAATGCGGTGGATTGGAACGTTGCGGTTAGAGGTGAAGTCGGGAGGAAAAATACTGTTTGTTCATACATTTTTTGGACCCCATTTCGCAACATGAAAATGTTATTAAAGCCTCCCGAAAAACCAACTTTTAATATAAAAATAAACTATTTACCTTTTTTTCTCCCCTACGCAAAATCCTTCCAGTTGTCGGCGCTCACGGCTTTTGAAGGTGATTTTTAAATTACTCTAGTTAATAAATAATCTAGCGTAATTTAAAAATACCTTCATTCGTGAAATGTCGGAGCGATTTTTCGTTCACAACGAAATCGCCCGACATTGATCGATTTTTCCTGCCTGTGGAAAAACGGCACTTTAAGCCCGCCCCCCTCTGAAAGGCGCCAAAGTCGCGCACACGGGGTGCGGCAGAACTGCAGCGCTGCTCAAGGTAAGTTTTGTAACATACCTATATAAACCTGTACGTCTTTGGAATGTGGGATTAGGCTTGTATTCACTGGAGTTTAGAAGGATGAGGGGATCTCTCATAGAAACATATAAAATTATAAAAGGACTGGACAAGCTAGATGCAGGAAAAATGTTCCCAATGTTGGGCGAGTCCAGAACTAGGGGTCACAGTCTTAGAATAAAGGGGAGGCCATTTTAGACTGAGGTGAGAAAAAACTATTTCACCCAGAGAGTTGTGATTTTATGGAATCCCCTGCCACAGAGGGCAGTGGTGGCCAAATCACTGGCTGGATTTAAGAGAGAGTTAGATATAGCTCAAGGGGCTAGTGGAATCAAGGGATATGGGGAGAAGGCAGGCACGGGTTATTGATAGGCGACGATCAGCCATGATCACAATGAATGGCGGTGATGGCACGAAGGGCCGAATGACCTCCTCCAGCACATATTTTCTATGTTTCTATGTTTCTAAAAACCTGAGAACCCAGAGAAAACCCACGCAGTCACAGGGAGAATATACAAGCTCTGTACAGACAGCACCCAAGGTCAGGATTGAACCCGGGTCTCTGGCGTTGTAACAGCAACTCTACCGCTGTACCACCATACCACCCTAAAACTGAGCGCCATTTTCTACATTTATATTGTTGACCTCTGACATCACACCCTCCCTTTGGCATGACCTCTGACCCATTGGCTTCAGGCTTATTCACGATCCAGTCATTTCCTCCAACTAAACATTCTGAATTCCTGGCGGATCTGACCTCCCCACCATCGAGGGGATCTAACGCAATTGCCGCCTCAAAAAGGCTGACAGCATCATCAAGGACCCACACCATCCTGGCCACACACTCATCTCTCTGATGCCTTCAGGTAGAAGGTACAGGAGCCTGAAATCTGCAACATCCAGGTTCAGGAATAGCTACTTCCCCACAGCCATCAGACTATTAAACTCAACTTCAAACAAACTCTGAATTATAACAGCCTATTGCACTTTATCTGTGTATTTATGTGTGTGTATATGTATATATTCTATGGTATATGGACACTTGATCTGATCTGTATTTATGCCTCCAATGTTCTGTTGTGCTGCAGAAAGCAAGAATTTAATTGTCCTATCTGGGACACATGACAATAAACTCTCTTGACTTGACTTGACACGGCACGGTATTGTTGCTGCCTCACTGCGCCAGAGACCCGGGTTCAATCCTGACCATGGGCGCTGTCTACGTGGAGTTTGCAGGTTCTCCCTGTGACCACGTGGGTTTCCTCTGCGCGCTCTGGTTTCCCCCAACATTAATTGGCCCTCTGTACAGGGAGTGGATGAGAAAGTGGGATAACGTTGAACTAGTGTGAACGGGTGACCGATGGTCAGTGCGGACTCGTTGGGCCGAAGGGCCTGTTTCCGTGCTGCACCAAAGCCATTTCCTTTGTTCCTATGACATTCCATTCTCTAACCACGAGAGATTCTGCGTAATTCCAGTAATTCCGGTGATGGGTTCCGACCCGAAACGTCACCTACCCATGTTCTCCAGAGATGCTGCCTGACCCGCTGAGCTACTCCAGCACTTTGTCTCTGAATTCAATGTCATGTTTGACCTTGAGTTGAGGTTCTGGTCGTAAATCTACACACATCAGGAAGACTTTAACCTCCAACTCGGTAACCACCCCCCCAAAATGGATCCTGCACCGGTTCATTCATAATGGTATGTGTGGGAAGGAACTGCAGATGCTGGTTTACAGCGAAGATGCTGGAGTAACTCAGCAGAACAGGCAGCATCTCTGGAGAGGACAGGGTGACATATCCGCTCGAGACCCTCCTTCAGACTGAGAGTCAGGGGAGAGGGAGATAAGGAGGGGCAAGGTGTGAAAAAGAGAGATCAAAGGAGATGAGGCTCAGGGAAAATAGATCATTGGTAGCCAGGAGAAGTTGACAACAAAGCAAACAGAGATAAAATGTAATCGGGACAGTCAGTCTGGTCTTGACTGTTCTAATTTCTGAACACACACCCACCATACTTAATAATTTGCTTATTTCGCTTGGGCAGCTTGTAACCCAGCGCTGTGGAATTTGACTTCTCTAACTTCAAGTAACAATAGCCACAGTCTTAGAATAAAGGGGAGGCCATTTCAGACTGAGGTGAGAAAAAACTTTTTCACCCAGAGAGTTGTGAATTTGTGGAATTCCCTGCCACAGAGGGCAGTGGAGGCCAAATCACTGGATGGATTTAAGAGAGATTGAGATAGAGCTCTAGGGGCTGGTGGAGTCAAGGGATATGGGGAGAAGGCAGGCACGGGTTATTGATAGGGGACGATCAGCCATGAGCACAATAAATGGCGGTGCTGGCTCAAAGGGCCGAATGGCCTCCTCCTGCACCTATTTTCCATGTTTCCAATAGACAATAGGTGCAGGAGTAGGCCATTCGGCCCTTCGATCCAGCACTGCCATTCATTGTGATCATGGCTGATCATCCCCAATCACTACCCCGTTCCTGCCTTCTCCCCGTATCACCTGACTCCGCTATCTTTAAGAGCCCCCTCTTGAAAGTATCCAGAGAACCGGCCTCCACCTCCCTCTGTGGCAGAGAATAACCTCTGCATTACCTCCTCCTCCCTCACCCCAGGTACCCCCCCAAATCCGCTGTTCGCATTCTTGTATCCCTCATGTCTTCTGAAGGCAAGTTCGGAGCCTTGGAATCTTCTCCTTAATTCTTTACACCTTCCCCCCTTCCTTGCTTTTTAAAATACTTGTTAAAACTCAAATCTGTGATCATGCTTTTGGTTATAACTTTTAATATCAAAGATATTATTTGGATATAAGGGTCATAGAAATTAGGTGCAGGAGTAGGCCATTCGGCCCTTCGAGCCTGCACCGCCATTCAATGTGATCATGGCTGATCATCCAACTCAGTATCCCGTACCTGCCTTCTCTCCATACCCTCTGATCCCCTTAGCCACAAGGGCCACATCTAACTCCCTCTTAAATATAGCCAATGAACTGGCCTCAACTACCCTCTGTGGCAGAGAGTTCCAGAGACCCACCACTCTCTGTGTGAAAAAAGTCCTTCTCATCTCGGTCCTAAAGGATTTCCCGCTTATCCTCAAGCTGTGACCCCTTGTCCTGGACCTCCCCAACATCGGGAACAATCTTCCTGCATCTAGCCTGTCCAATCCCTTAAGAATTTTGTAAGTTTCTATAAGATCCCCTCTCAATCTCCTAAATTCTAGAGAGTATAAACCGAGTATAAACCGAGTCTATCCAGTCTTTGTTCATAAGACAGTCCTGACATCCCAGGAATCAGTCTGGTGAACCTTCTCTGCACTCCCTCTATGGCAATAATGTCCTTCCTCAGATTTGGAGACCAGAACTGTACGCAATACTCCAGGTGTGGTCTCACCAAGACCCTATACAACTGAAGTAGAACCTCCCTGCTCCTATACTCAAATCCAGTGGATTGGTTGGTCGTAGTTCTAATAAAGTTTCCATAGGTTTTGTTTTGAACAACATTAAAGGCATCAAGCCATGTTGGGGATAGTGAACATAGATGCTGTCTGACCAGTTGAGTTACTCCAGCATTTTTTCCCCCCCTACTGAAGTATAAGTCAGCTTTAGGTGGTGCAGCAGTAGAGTTGCTGCCTAAAGGGCCTGTCCTACCAGCATGCAACTCTATGCGATGAACGCGATCAAACTAGAAGCGGGGGCCGCGCGGAGGTCGGGTGATCCCCTGTACAGGGCCGTTCCCACCAGCATGCGCCTGCATGCGGCAAGCGCGACCAAACCGGCAGCGAGGGCCGCGCGGAGGTCGGGTGAGTGGCGCAACGCGGCGCAAAGTGAGGCGAACTTGGAGCGAAGTCTAAGGTAAGTTCGCCAGGACAGAGAGGGGCACACAGAGAGGGGCACAGAGGCACACACACACACACAGGGCCACGGAGCCACACACATAGAGGGTCACGGAGGCACCTACAGATAGGTTCACGGAGGCACGATGTTGGGGCGGTGTGTCATGCGTCGAGGCGACTGCGAGCCGACAAGCCGTTGCTGCGCGGAATTTTTGAACAGTCAGTTTTTCGGAGTCCCGCGCGATGTCGGGACGAACTCCGCACAATTCCGCACGGCTCCGGCGATCGAAGTGGGACCGGCCCCGCGACGCCGGACGGCTCAAGCAACCACGTTAGGTCGCGCTCATCGCATGGAGTTGCATGCTGGTGGGACAGGCCCTTTACAGCGCCAGAGACCCGGGTTCGATCCTGACTACGGGTGGAGTCTGTACGGAGTTTGCACGATCTTCCTGTGACTGCAGGTGCTCCGGATTCTTCCCACATTCCAAAGACGTGCGGGCTTCTTGGTTAAATGGCCTCCGTAGAAATTGACCATAGTGTATGGTGTAAGGTAGTTATTGGTCGGGGTGGACTCAATGGGCCAAAGGGCCTGTATCTCTAAACTAAATAGGCATTAGCTGAGGGGTTAATACTGGCAAAGGCAGTAGTTCTGTTTGTCTTTAGATACTCACAGGATAAGAAGGGGATCTCATTGAAACCTACTGGGTAATGAAAGGCTTGGATAGAGCGAATGTGGAGAGGATGTTTCCAGTAATGGGAGAGTCTAGAATAAGGGGAAGTACCTTTGTAAAGGAGATGAGGAGGAATTTCTTCAGTCAGAGGGTGCTGAATCTGTGGAATTCATTGCCAGAGACGGCTGTGGGGGGCCAAGTCATTGGGTATTTTGAAAGCAGAAATTGATAAGTTCTTGATTAGTATGAGTGTCTGGGGTTATGGGGAGAAGGCAGGGGAATGGGGTTGAGAGGGGAAGATAGATCAGCCATGGTGGAGCAGACTCAATGGGCCAAATGGGCTAATCCTCTCCTGCGACTTATGGTGAGTCGAAGACTCGTACACATAGCTGTTTTGTTTTAAATCATATTTCATGGGCAGTGCTTGGAGCCCGTCCTAGGATAAAGGACTAGACGTGTGATGGGAAGTGGAGATTTCTGCTGATCTTCCTCATCCCAGACACAAAATTGAGTCATAATTAATCATAGCATTGTATCGCCAAACTATCCTCCAAAAATCAGACTTGGCATCCACAGACAAATCTTCCGTAACTCCAGACAGTCTCTGTTGCCCTCTGCTGGTCCCGCATGCTCCAGGACTTGGTCAGAGTGAATGGTGTTTGTTCGAACTGACGTTGATGAAATTGCGGGTTGAGGCATTCCGTGCCTGACTGATTCGCGATAAACAGTTTAATATGTGTGAGATGCAAAACCAATTTGACTCGTAATTTTATTTAAGGCGAGGTAGCATCGTGGCACAGCGGTAGAGTTGCTGCCTTACTGCGCCAGAGACCCAGGTTTGATCTTGACTACGGATGCTGTCTGAACGGAGTTTGTACGTTCTCCCCGTGACTGCGTGGGTTTTCTCCGGGTGCTCAGGTTTCTCCCCACACTCCAAAGACGTACAGGATTGTAGGTTAATTGGCTTCAGTAAAAATTGTAAATTGTCCCTAATGTGCGTAGGTTAGATTGCAGGAAGATTGTTCCCGATGTTCCCGTTGTTCCCGATGTTGGGGAGGTCCAGGACAAGGGGTCACAGCTTAAGGATAAGGGGGAAATCCTTTAGGACCGAGATGAGAAGGACTTTTTTCACACAGAAAGTGGTGGGTCTCTGGAACTCTCTGCCACAGAGGGTAGTTGAGGCCAGTTCATTGGCTATATTTAAGAGGGAGTTAGATGTGGCCCTTGTGGCTAAAGGGATCAGAGGGTATGGAGAGAAGGCAGGTACGGGATACTGAGTTGGATGATCAGCCATGATCATATTGAATGGCGGTGCAGGCTCGAAGGGCTGAATGGCCTACTCCTGCACCTAATTTCTATGTTTCTATGTTTCTATGATAGTGTCAGTGTACTGGGATCGCTGGTCAGAGCAGACTCGCTGGGCCAAAGGGCTCGTTTCCGCCCTGTATCTCTAAACGCAATAATTTTTGCACGAGTTATAGGTTTGGGCCTCACGTTCATTTTCTCTTGCACCTGCACTGACACAAACTGCAACCAAAGAGAATCTTTAATCAAGAAAGGGTAACTTTAATTCATGTAACGCATGTTGTTTCTTTTGGTAAGACTTTAAACAGAGCGATGTGAGGCACAAAATGAAACTGGCCCGTCACAAACGCTCTCTGGGCAGAGATAGCACCCGTTTGAGTATCTGAAAGGGCTGCTCCTCAAGTTTTGGCACTTTAACCTCACGCTCCTGATCTTTGGTCACTCGGTATGGAGGAGGGAGGGTGGGAGGGAGAGTCTGTTTGCTTCTGGGCCTAGCCAAGATGGCCACGCACGGGACCAGGCAGCTGGCAGCCGAGTGATCTGCCGAAGTCGGCTGCCTGCCCCTCTTCCGGGCCTACGTCCGTGCCCGCGTGTCCCTGGAGAGGGAGCAAGCACGCGGTGTCCACGGGGACTCTCGAGGCGAAACAAGGCCCAAACAAGGCAAAAACGTTGAGGCCCTCCGTGAACTCTGGCCGCCGCGGTGATTTGAGTGCATTGTCGATAAAGACGCCACCATTGTATTATAATAACCGCCTGGTGTAATGTGACTATTGAAAGTCTGTGCACAGTCTGGTACTCTGTAAATTGCAATTACTGAATAAAGTCCTCGTTAAGACGGAGGCGAAAAAAGAGTGAAGCTCCCTCTACACTGTCCCATCACACGGCGACAGGGCAAGGACTAGGTGCATTGTTAAGCCCCTCTCTCCACAGGGTAAACTTGATGGGCCGAATGGCCAAATTCTACTCCAATTCCTTATGACCTTGCACTGTCTTCGAAGCCCCCGCAGCGCTGGTCAGACTGATCGCGGGCCAGTTTGACATCATCACCTCACCCCAGTTCTCTGCTGGGTTAAACTCAAGCCAAGAGTCAGAGACCCCTTTAGCTACAGAGAGCAAAGGCAGTGGCCCCATGGCATGTGGAGCGTGGGAGACCCAGGGGTGACTTTAGACGTGTACAAGATCACGAGGGGCACGGATAAAGTGGACGCTCACAGTCTTTTCCCCAGGGTAGAGGATTCTACAACCAGACGGCATCGGTCTACGGTGATAGAGGTGGGATTTAAGGGGGACATCAGGAGCAACTTTATCACCCAGATGGTAGTCTGAATCTGGAATGGGCTGCCAGGGGAAACTTTAGCAGATGCAATGATTGTCTTTGAAGATATTTGGACATATATAGGATATATTGGATAGGAAGGGTTTGGAGGGACAAATGCAGGAAAATGGGACTACCCCGATATGGCAACTTGGTCGGCATGGCCAGGATGGGCTGAAGGGCCTGTTTCTCTGCTGTATAGTGCCATGATCTAGGTGTGCCTCCTGTCCCAGAGATGGGAGACTGCTGTTGACTGCCCCAACCACTACATTACCATGTAAGATCAAGGAAATGCAGATGCCATGTCGATAGGGACTGAAGATGCTGGTTTATACAAGAGATATACACAAAATGCTGGAGTAACTCAGCGGGTCAGGCAGCGTCTCTGGAGAACGTGGGATAGATTAAGTTCCTGAAGTATGTTTCCGTCCTGAAGCATTCTCCAGAGATGCTGAGTTCCACCAACATTGGGTGTCTTTCCAATCACCTGGGCATGGGGGGTTAACAGAGGAACGTGGATGGATAAGGGAGAGCGATAAGCAAGGAATTTTCCCGAAGGTGCCTCAAATCATTCCCTGCCCACAACAAGGCAAAAGCGGACCCGGATAGTCTACCAAAGCCACAACGCTGATCAGTGGAATTCCCGACAGAGTTTCAGGAGGTTGGTGATTGCATCCTGCACGTCCTAATGGACATTCCCGAGCCGCCGGTTCGAGTCCCAGGCTCCGTTTCCAGGGCGGCGCTGGTCCTTTGGCGCTCGTGGCGTGGAGGGAGCTGTTCCTCGTCCCAGGTGGTTTAGAAGGATCTACAGACATCGTTCCGCTTCTGCCCGGGCTCCATGAGCTTGCTGTACTGCGAGTCCCAGTCTCGCTCGAACACCTCACGTAGTCGCTGCTGGACGGTGGGCTCTGGCGGCCCCCGCCTTGAAGCCGTCTGGTTCACCACCAGACCCACCCCCGCCGTGTCCACAAAGTAGTCGCCAGACCAGTTGGATGTCCCTGGAACACACGGAGGACATCGGGTTAGGCAGCGTTACGGGCTGGAAATACAGACAGAGACACAGACAGGGACACACACACAGACACACGCAGACACAGACAGGGACACACACAGAGACACAGATACAGACACAGACAGGGACACACACAGAGACACAGATACAGACACACACAGACACAGACAGGGACACACACAGAGACACAGATACAGACACACACAGACACAGACAGGGACACACACAGAGACACAGATACAGACACAGACAGGGAAACACACAGAGACACAGATACAGACACACACAGACACAGACAGGGACACACACAGAGACACAAATACAGACACAGACAGGGACACACAGAGACACAGATACAGACACACACAGACACAGACAGGGGCACAGACAGAGACACAGACACAGAGACAGACAGACACAGACAGACAGACACACACACACACACACAGAGAAACACACACAGACTGAGACATACACAGAGACACACACACAGACAGAGACACACAGAGACACAGACACAGCAGACACACACAGCAACACACACACACACAACAAACACACACAGACACACACAACACACACGCAGACACACACACGCGCACACACACAGACACACACAACACACACACAGACACACACACGCACGCACAGACACACACACACAGACAAAGACACACACACACACAGAGACACAGACAGACACACACAGCAACACACACACAGCACGCACACACACACACACACACACACAGAGACACAGACACACACAGCAACACACACCCACCACGCACACACACACACACACACACGCACACACACACACAGACAGACACACACAGCGACACACACACACAGAGACACACACACACACAGACACACACACACACACACACACACACACACACACACACACACACACACACACACACACACACACACACACACACACACACCCACCCACACCCACACCCACACCACACACACGCCCGGTCCCAGGCCCCATAGATGAGCCTCCAGACCTTGGCTGGCAAACTCGGGGATGTTCATGGTGAAGCGGTGAAACACCAAAACCCCCATCGCCTGCCAACTCACCCTCTCCCCCCACCACGGTGAGCCCAGGACCATCCCACCCCGACACCTCCCCACAACACGTGGTCCAGACCACGCCCTCAGCATCCACATGTCCACGGTAGCATCAAGATACCTGTGTCACACGCTAGTGATCCCGTGTGTCATGGCAGCGGTGTCACACACAAGTGATCCCGTGTGTCACGACAGCGGTGTCACACGCTTGTGATCCCGTGTGTCACGGCAGCGGTGTCACACGCTAGTGATCCCGTGTGTCACGACAGCGGTGGCACACGCTAGTGATCAGGACAGCTGTGTCGCCCCCTAGTGATCAGGACACGCTAGTGATCCCGTGTGTTCCAGCTGTGTCACACGCTGAGTTAGGGCAGCTGTCCTCTCCCTCCACCCTACCAGCCTCCACACTGCCTGCCCGTGTTCTCCTCTCATCCAACCCCTGTCCCGTGACCTGCATTGTCTTTAACCTTCAGTTGCAACTGACTATGTGCCGCACGGTGGCGCAGCGGTGGAGCTGCTGCCTCACAGCGCCAGAGACCGGGGTTAGATCCTGAGGACGGGCGCTGTCTGAACAGAGTTTGCACGTTCTCCCTGTGGCTGAGTGGGTTTTCTCCGGGTACTCCGGTTTGAGTCTGAAGTAGGGTCTCAACCCCAAACGCCACCTGTTTCTTTTCTCCAGAGATGCTGCCTGTCCCGCTGAGTTGGCCCATCATTCTATGTCTAGACCCTATTTCCGCCCACATTCCAAAGGTGTGCAGGTTTGCAGGTTAACTGTTTTCAGCAAGTGTGTAGGATGGAACTAGTGCGTGGTGGTCGGTCCGGACTCTGTGGCGAAGGGCCTGTTTTCACACTGTATCCTTAAACTAAACTAAGCTCTACTCACTGTGTAGGAATGAACTGCAGATGCTGGTTTAAACCAAAGATAGACACAAAAAGCTGGAGTAACTCAGCGGGACAGGCAGCATCTCTGGAGGGAAGGAACGGGTGACGTTTCAGGTCGGCTCCCTTCCAAACTCTGAAGAAGGTTCAAACTCTGAACGTCACCTATTCCTTTTCTCCAGAAACATAGAAAATAGGTGAAGGGGTAGGCCATTCGGCCCTTCGAGCCAGCACCGCCATTCAATATGATCATGGCTGAACATCCAAAATCAGTACCCCGTTCCTGCTTTCTTCCCATATCCATTGATTCCGTTAGCCCTAAGAGCTCAATCTAAATCTTCCTTGAAGAAGGTTCTTATAGAAACTTACAAAATTCTTAAGGGGTTGGACAGGCTAGATGCAGGAAGATTGTTCCCGATGTTGGGGAGGTCCAGGACAAGGGGTCACAGCTTAAGGATAAGGGGGAAATCCTTTAGGACCGAGATGAGAAGGACTTTTTGCACACAGAGAGTGGTGGGTCTCTGGAACTCTCTGCCACAGAGAGTAGTTGAGGCCAGTTCATTGGATATATTTAAGAGGGAGTTAGATGTGGCCCTTGTGGCTAAAGGGATCAGAGGGTATGGAGAGAAGGCAGGTATGGGATACTGAGTTGGATGATCAGCCATGATCATAGTGAATGGCGGTGCAGGCTCGAAGGGCCGAATGGCCTACTCCTGCACCTAATTTCTATGTTTCTATGTTTCTATGAATGCTTGGTAGACAAAAATGCTGGAGAAACTCAGCGGGTGAGGCAGCATCTATGGAGCGAAGGAATAGGTGACGTTTCGGCTCGAGACCCTTCTACAGACCGGTCTCTTGAATGCTGTCGGACCCACTGTCATTCCACCTGTTAGTGTCTGTCTAAGCTGTGCACCCTAGCTGCTCCTACTTCCTCCCACTATGCTCTGATGGTAAGCTAATGCCCCTGTCCCACTTAGGAAACCTGAACGGAAACCTCTGGAGACTTTGCGCCCCACCCAACGTTTCCGTGCGGTTCCCGGGGGTATTCGTCAGTCTCCCTAATGGTCGAAAGTGACAAAAACCTCCGGGAACCGCACGGAAACCTTTGGTGGGGCGCAAAGTCTCCAGAGGTTTCCGTCCAGGTTTCCTAAGTGGGACAGGGGCATTATTACACTTGCAGCTGAGCTGCAGAACCACATTACTGCTCCAGTGCCAATCTGGCCACGTTTACGATGCGAGGGGATGGGTCCACTGATCGGCTCGCAGCTCACCAATGTAGGCCACCTTGTCCGTCACCATGTACTTATTGTGGTTGACTCGAGCGTACGGGATCTTGCTTTGCTCCTGGGTTTCCGGGACAACAAAGATTTTCTGTGGGATGAAAACAGGGAGCGTTTCAGGAAGCACAAGGAATTGCCCAACATGCCCACATCGGTCAACATGCCCCATCTACACTATTCCCACCTACCTGTTTTTGGTCCATCTCTCTCCAAAACTGTGCCTGTTTCTTAAACGTCCCTGCCTTCACAACCTCCTCCGGCAGCTCGTTCCATACACCCACCACCCTCTGTGTGAAAAAGCTAACCCTCAGATTCCTATTAAATCTTTTCCCCCTCACCTTAAACCTGTGGCTTCTGGTCCTTGATTCCCCTACTCTGGGCAAGAGATTCTGTGCATCTACCCGATCTATTGTGGAATTCTCTGCCTCAGAGGGCGGTGGAGGCAGGTTCTCTGGATGCTTTCAAGAGAGAGCTAGATAGGGCTCTTAAAAATAGCGGAGTCAGGGGATATGGGGAGAAGGCAGGAACAGGGTACTAAATGGGGATGATCAGCCATGATCACATTGAATGGCGGTGCTGGCTCGAAGGGTCGAATGGCCTACTCCTGCACCTATTGTCTATTGTCTATTCCTCTCATGATTTTATACACCTCCATAAGATAGAAACATGGAAACATAGAAATTAGGTGCAGGAGTAGGCCAATCGGCCCTTCGAGCCTGCACCGCCATTCAATGTGATCATGGCTGATCATCCAACTCAGTATCCCGTACCTGCCTTCTCTCCATACCCTCTGATCCCCTTAGCCACAAGGGCCACATCTAACTCAACTACCCTCTGTGGCAGAGAGTTCCAGGGACCCACCACTCTCTGTGTGAAAAAAGTCCTTCTCATCTCGGTCCTAAAGGATTTCCCCCTTATCCTTAAGCTGTGACCCCTTGTCCTGGACCTCCCCAACATCGGGAACAATCTTCCTGCATCTAGCCTGTCCAACCCCTTAAGAATTTTGTAAGTTTCTATAAGATCCCCTCTCAATCTCCTAAATTCTAGAGAGTATAAACCGAGTCTATCCAGTCTTTCTTCATAAGACAGTCCTGACATCCCAGGAATCAATCTGGTGAACCTTCTCTGCACTCCCTCTATGGCAATAATGTCCTTCCTCAGATTTGGAGACCAGAACTGTACGCAATACTCCAGGTGTGGTCTCACCAAGACCCTGTACAACTGAAGTAGAACCTCCCTGCTCCTATACTCAAATCCTTTTGCTATGATAGCTAACATACCATTCGCTTTCTTCACTGCCTGCTGCACCTGCATGCCTACTTTCAATGACTGGTGTACCATGACACCCAGGTCACGCTGCATCTCCCCTTTTCCCCTCATCCTTCTGCGCGCCAAGCTAAAGAGTTCCAGCCTACTCAACCTCTCCCTGTAGCTCACGCCCTCGAATCCTGGCAACATCTTCGTAAACCTTTGTACCCTTTCCAGCTTGATAACATCTTTCCATAATACGAAAAAAAACCTCACTGGAGTGCTGGTGTGTTTGACACCGCTGAATTACTCAGGAAGTCAATGGATATTTATTAGGCAGCGATAGATAGATTCTTGATTAGTACGGGCGTCAGGGGTTATGGGGAGAAGGCAGGAGAATGGGTTTGAGAGGGAAAGATAGATCAGCCACGATTGAATGGTGGAGTAGACCTGAAGGGTTGAATGGCCTAATTCTGCTCCTATCACTTCTTCTTCTTGCGTATGGCGTGCACAGCCTAAAGTTGTGGGACAACTTGTTCTATTTCATCATATTTGATTGTGCACGCCGGGTTGATTGCATTTGTCGAAACAGGGCGGACCACGTGAAGGTTGCAATCTCCCACCCCCTCCTATCACTTATGAAGTCTGTACGGAGTTTTTAAGTTCTTCCTGTGACCACGTGGGTTTTCTCCAGGTGCTCTGGTTTCCTCCCACACTCCAAAGACATGCAGGTCTGTGAAGGTGAATCGGATGGTGTAAATTGTCCCTAGTGTGTGTAGGACCGTGCTAGGGTACGGGATGATCGCTGGTCAGCGTGGACCCGCTTCCACGCTGTGTCTCCAAAGTCTAAAGTGTTATTGTGAGACATCGGAGCAGAATTAGTGCGTTCGGCCTGTTGAGTGTGATCCTGGTCGTTCATGCGGACAGCAGCCGGCCCAGACACAGCTCCTGGTCGCGGCACACTCACCACTTCCACGTGCAGCCCTTTCTTGTAGCGACTCAGTGCGGTCAGGGACTGGAGGAATGGGAAGATCAAGGGGTCCGTGTGCTGCCAGCAGCTGATGAGGAGGCGCACCCGCACCTTCCGCTCGAACGCCGCCTTCCGCAGGTGGTTGTCGATGGTCGGCCAGAACCTGCAGGGAGAGCGCGGCGATAGGATCAGGCGCCATCGAAACCCGCGGGCAATGCCACGTTACCCAAGGGCGGTGTGACCTTGCCAATCGTTACTGTGACCTAGCCCATTGATGGCATGACCTTGCCCGTGTATAGTGCAACTTTGCCCATGAATGGTGACCTTGTGCACAAACGGTGACCTTACCCACTAGCGAGACCTTGCCTACTGACGATGTGGCATTGCCCACTGATGGTGTGACTTTGCCCACTGATGGTGTGATATTGCCCACTGATGGTGTGACGTTGCCCACTGATGGTGTGACTTTGCCCACTGATGCTGTGACATTGCCCACTGATGCTGTGACGCTGCCCACTGATGCTGTGACGCTGCCCACTGATGGTGTGACGCTGCCCACTGATGGTGTGACATTGCCCACTGATGGTGTGACATTGCCCACTGATGGTGTGACATTGCCCACTGATGGTGTGACATTGCCCACTGATGGTGTGATGCTGCCCACTGATGTTGCCCATGGGTGGTCTGATCTTGCCCACGGATGGCATGACCTTGCACACCTGATCGTTTGACTTTGCCCCCTGACGGCATAATTGTGCCCACTGACATTACCCAAGGTTGGACTGACCTAGCCCAGAGATAGCCTGATCCTGCCCCTGATCAGCACCAGAGACCCGAGTTTGATCCTGACAATGGGTGCTGTCTGTGCGGAGTTTGTACGTTCCCCCTGTGACCACGTGGGTTTTCTCCAGGTGCTCCGGTTTCCTCCCACACTCCAAAGACGTACAGAGTTGTACATTAATTGCCTCGGTAAAAATTGTCCCCAGTGTGTGTAGAATAGTGCTAGTGTACGGGGATTGCCGGTCGGCGAGGCCTCGATGGGCCGAAGGGCCTATTTCCGTGTGGTATCTCCAAACTAAACTAAACACACGTACTTTCACTCTTTCACGAACATACACTTGACACACTCACCCTCTCGCACGCTCACGCACACACACGCACACACACACATGGATGCACATACACAGCGAATAAATGAAGACTTTTACCTTCTGGGATAAGTGAACATGAGAACAGGAATGTAATTCATGACGGCCACGTACACAAACTCCTCTGCGTCATCGATGATGCTGAGGACGGACGCGAGGTCATCGGTACGGCCCGCTGGACACAGGGCAGGAGGGGAGCTCTGGAAGGGAGAAGAGTTCAAGGGATCAGTGGTAAAACAGCTCTGCCCAGGACAGGAAGGCTCTGCAGAGAGTAGTGCGTTCGGCCAAACGCACTATGGGAACTACACTCACCCCCCTGCAGGACCTATACACCAGGAGGTGCAGATCCACAGCCAGCAACATCATGGGGGACCCCTTCCCCCCCAGCAACGGACTGTTCCAGCTGCTACGGTCGGGCAAACGCCTCCGCTGTCACGCTGAAAACAGAGAGGATGAGACGGAGTTTCTTCCCACAGGCTGTCAGGATTGTAAACTCTTATCCCACCAGGGACTAATTTACCGTTGTGTCTTTAAAAAAAATGTAAATACTGGTTCTATTCTGGTCTGTTGTTCTGTTGATTTGCACAATCCCGTAGGCATTGCCAGTTTCATTTCACTGCACATCTTGTACGTGTGTGTGTGTGTGACATATAAACTTGACTTGACTGCAAGTCATGTCAGCCCACACTGACCAGCGCTGTGAGGTTGGGCATTGGGATGTTGGGTCAAGGCAGGAAGCCGCATGGGACGCCGAGGGGTTTAATAGCCCTGTCCCTCGGTACGAGTTCATTCCAAGAGCTCTCCCGAGTTTTAAAAAAAACAATCTCGTGGTAACATAGAAACACGCCCAACTCGCCCACAACGGCCAACAATGTCCCAGCTACACTAGTCCCACTTGCCTGTGCTTGGTCCATATTCCTCCAAACCTGTCCTGTCCATGTACCTGTCCAACTGTTTCTTAAACGTTGGGATAGTCCCAACCTCAACTACCTCCTCTGGCAGCTTGTTCCATACACCCACCACCCTCCGTGTGAAAATTGTTACCCCTCTAATTCCTATGAAATCTTTTCCCCTTCATAGAAACATAGAAACATAGAAAAATAGGTGCAGGAGTAGGCCATTCGGCCCTTCGAGCCTGCACCGCCATTCAATATGATCATGGCTGATCATCCAACTCAGCATCCCGTACCTGCCTTCTCTCCAAACCATCTGATCCCCTTAGCCACAAGGGCCACATCTAACTCCCTCTTAAATATAGCCAATGAACTGGCCTCAACTACCCTCTGTGGCAGAGAGTTCCAGAGACTCACCACTCTCTGTGTGAAAAAAGTCCTTCTCATCTCGGTCCTAAAGGATTTCCCCCTTATCCTTAAGCTGTGACCCCTTGTCCTGGACCTCCCCAACATCGGGAACAATCTTCCTGCATCGAGCCTGTCCAACCCCTTAAGAATTTTGTACGTTTCTATAAGATCTCCTCTCAATCTCCTAAATTCGAGAGAGTATAACCCAGTCTTTCTTCATAAGACAGTCCTGCTATCCCAGGAATCAATCTGGTGAACCTTCTCTGCACTCCCTCTATGGCAATAATGTCCTTCCTCAGATTTGGAGACCAGAACTGTACGCAATACTCCAGGTGTGGTCTCACCAAGACCCTATACAACTGAAGTAGAACCTCCCTGCTCCTATACTCAAATCCTGTTGCTATGAAAGCACGGAGAATGAACATAGCGGGTACGTCGGAGCTCGGGAATGCCCCTTAGCGGCTCGTAACGCTAACGGCAGGTACTCGAGAAGACTCGCTAACGGCAGGTTAAGCACGGGAAGACTTGTGAAGATTTTTCAACATGTTTTAAAATATCCACGAGAGCCCCGAGTACCGACGAGTGGCCATTACCGTAAATCTCCGAGTTCGAATCAGGGCAAACTCGGGGAGAGCTCTTGGAATGAACTCGTACCGCGGGACAGGGGTTTAAGTGAGCGAGCAAACCCGCGGCAAATGCAGATCGGAGGGCCTTGTCGATCTAAAGGCCAGACCGGGTCTGCTCGACGGCGCCATCTATGGACGAACCCGGCGGCTTGCAGTGCAGGCGGAGCGGAGGAACTCACTGAGAAGTAGACACTGGCCGGCGTGTTGTTGAACTTCAGCTGCATGGGGTTGTCCTTGTTGTAGGGGGTGGAGTAGTTGCTGGGCCAGGGCACGGGGATGCTGCCGTTAGTCCCACCGATGCTCCAGTACGCCTCGAAAATCTTCCCCAGGTCCTCGGCCAGGCAGCTGCAGTTGTAGATGACAACTCCCAGCTCCTTCACCTGTCAACGGAGACAAGGGAAGATCAGGCACAAAATGTTGTGTCCCTCAATCGATCGATCAACCCAGCTACGTCTGTGTGTAGGAAGGAACTGCAGATGCTGGTTTAAACCAAACATAGGCACAAAAAGCTGGAGTTACTCAGCGGGTCAGACCGAATCTCTGGAGAAAAGGAAGAGGTGACATTTCGGGTCATAGAAACATAGACATAGAAACATAGAACATAATTGCAGGAGTAGGCCATTCGGCCCTTCCAGCCAGCACACCCATTCAATGTGATCATGGCTGATTATCCATAATCAGTACCCCGTACCTGCCTTCTCTCCATACCCTCTGATCCCCTTAGCCACAAGGGCCACATCCAACTCCCTCTTAAATATAGCCAATGAACTGGCCTCAACTACCCTCTGTGGCAGAGAGTTCAAGAGACCCACCACTCTCTGTGTGAAAAAAGTCCTTCTCATCTCGGTCCTAAAGGATTTCCCCCTTATCCTTAAGCTGTGACCCCTTGTCCTGGACCTCCCCAACATCGGGAACAATCTTCCTGTATCTAGCCTGTCCAACCCCTTAAGAATTTTGTAAGTTTCTATAAGATCCCCTCTCAATCTCCTAAATTCTAGAGAATATAAACCGAGTCTATCCAGTCTTTCTTGATAAGACAGTCCTGACATCCCAGGAATCAGTCTGGTGAACCTTCTCTGCACTCCCTCTATGGCAATAATGTCCTTCCTCAGATTTGGAGACCAGAACTGTACGCAATACTCCAGGTGTGGACTCACCAAGACCCTATACAACTGAAGTAGAACCTCCCTGCTCCTATACTCAAATCCTTTTGCTATGAAAGCTAACATACCATTCACTTTCTTCACTGCCTGCTGCACCTGCATGCCTACTTTCAATGACTGGTGTACCATGACACCCAGGTCGCGCTGCATCTCCCCTTTTCCAAATCGGCCACCATTTAGATAATAGTCTGCTTTCCTGTTTTTGCCACCAAAGTGGATAACCTCACATTTATCCACATTCCTGCTTTCTCCCCATATCCCTTGATTACTTTAGCCCTAAGCTATATCTAACTCTCTCTTGAAAACATCAAAACTATTTCTTCAGAGATTGGAAGGGTCTCGACCTGAAACGTCACCTGTTCCTTCGCTCCATAGTTGCTGCCGCACCCGCTGAGTTTCTCCAGCATTTTTGTCTACCTTCGATTTTTCCAGCATCTGAAGTTCTTTCTTAAACAGTATATCTAGTGAGTGAGTGAGTGTGAGTGAGTGTGAGTGAGGGGAGTGAAGGGCCTGTCCTATGAGCGTGCAACTCTATGCGATGAACGCGATCAAACTAGAAGCGGGGGCCGCGCGGAGGTCGGGTGATCCCCTGTACAGGGCCGTTCCCACCAGCATGCGCCTGCATGCGGCAAGCGCAACCAAACCGGCAACGAGGGCCGCGCGGAGGTCGGGTGAGTGGTGCAACGCGGCGCAAAGTGAGGCGAACTTGGAGCGAAGTCTAAGGTAAGTTCGCCAGGACAGAGAGGGGCACACAGAGAGGGGCACAGAGGCACACACACAGAGGGCCACGGAGCCACACACATAGAGGGTCACGGAGGCACGGTGTCGGGGCGGTGTGTAATGCGTCGAGGCGACTGCGAGCCGACAAGCCGTTGCCGCGCGGAATTTTTGAACATAGTCAGTTTTTCGGAGCCCCGCGCGATGTCGGGACGAACTCCGCACAATTCCGCACGGCTCCGGCGATCGAAGTGGGACCGGCCCCGCAACGCCGGATGGCTCAAGTGACCACGTTAGGTCGCGCTCATCGCATGGAGTTGCATGCTGGTGGGACAGGCCCTTGAGTCTCTAAACTACCTTCAAGGTCGGCTGCAGGAGGCGCCCCCGGGACACAAAGCTGGCCAGGAGAGGAGAGGAGAGGGACGTTGGTTCACGGGAACTCCTCCAGTACATCGAGCGTGCGGGCCGATCAGTCTTTGGACTGTGAATAATGGCAGCAAAACATGGTGGAGCCCGCATGTGTGATATATGCAAAGTGAACTTCACTGGGCAGTTGCATATGCGACAAATAAAGCACTATTGACTAAAACTGACCAGACTAAACTGACTATCCGGCCTGCACCCCCCCCCCACCACCACCACCACCCTCTGCGTTCCCCATCACCCCCACCCTACCTGCGTCAGCGATCGCCAATCCATGTTGGCACTCCCGATGAACAAGTGCTTCTTATCCACAATCCAGACCTTGGTGTGTAGCACGCCGCTGGTCAGTCTGGGCATGTCCACCACTCTCACCTTGGCTCCTGTCCACACATAAAACACCGCACATGCTGCACTGTACGCTCTCAGATAGACCGAGAACAGGAGCACCTGGCCGTTCAGCCCATCGACGGCTGCTCCTGTATTCAACGCAACCATCGATCGCACCACGTCCCCGCGCTCACTCCATTCCCCTGGTGCTGGAGAAGCTCGGTGGGTCAGGCAGCATCTCTGAAGAAAAGGTTCTCTGAAGAAGGGCTCCGACCTGAAATGTCACCTATTCCTTTTCTCCAGAGACATAGTGTTAGGTTCAGTTTAGTGATACAGCTCGGTAACAGGCCCTTCGGCCCATCCCGTCCATGCCGACCGACAATCACCTACACACTGGGGTCAATTTACAGGAGCCAATTAACCCACAAACCTGCACGTCTTCGGAGTGTGGGAGGAAACCGGAGCGCCCGGAGAAAACAACGGTACAAACTCCACATCTGAGGCCAGGATGGAACCCGGGTCTCTGGCGCTGTGAGGCAGCAACTCTACCGCTGCGCCAATTACTGACCATCCCGTGGTCCAAGCTCTGGGGCGACCGCGCCTTTGCGGTTGCAGCACCGAGACTGTGGAACAGCATCCCTCTTCCCATCAGAACTGCCCCCTCCATCAACTCCTTTAAGTCTAGACTTAAAACCTATTTTTACTCACAAGTGTTTCTTGAGGTTCTCTGATGGAGCGCTGTATGTATGTATTTATGTATGTATTGTTAGATCTATGTAGCACTGTTTGTAGCACGTTAGTACCTGCACTGATGTGCAGCATTTTGGTCAACGAGAGTTGTTTTTAAATGTGCTATCGAAATAAAATTGACTTGACTAGACCAGACCCTCTAGAAGCCTATCACCAATGAGACACGGAGTTACACTGCACAGAAACTGGCCCTTCGGCCCAACATGTCCCTGCTGATCTTTCTGGCTGTCTACAATTTCAATTAATGCCCCAATATATACCTCCTTCTCTTTGTAAATCCGTGCACCACTCCACTGCTCCCACCAATTCCCATCACCCTGTTCCGTTCCCCTCCACCTTACGTACATCTCCCATTCCTCCCATCCCAGGGAAGGACATTCTTGCCATAGAGGGAGTACAGAGAAGGTTCACCAGACTGATTCCTGGGATGTCTGGACTTTCATATGAAGAAAGACTGGATAGACTCGGCTTGTACTCGCTAGAATTTAGAAGATTGAGGGGGAATCTTATAGAAACTTACAAAATTCTTAAAGGGTTGGACAGGCTAGATGCAGGAAGATTGTTCCCGATGTTGGGGAGGTCCAGAACAAGGGGTCACAGTTTAAGGATAAGGGGAAAATTGTTTAGGACCGAGATGAGAAAAACATTTTTCACACAGAGAGTGGTGAGAATTCTGGAATTCTATACCACAGAAGGTAGTTGAGGCCAATTCATTGGCTATATTTAAGAGGGCAATAGATGTGGCCCTTGTGGCTAGAGGGATCAGGGGGTATGGAGAGATGGCAGGTACGGGATACTGAGTTGGATGGTCAGCCATGATCATATTGAATGGCGGTGCAGGCTCGAAGGGCCGAATGGCCTACTCCTGCACCTATTTTTCTATGTTTCTATGTTTCTATGAAGGGGAAAAGATTTCATAGGAATTAGAGGGGTAACTTTTTCACACGGAGGGCGGTGGGTGTATGGAACAAGCTGCCAGAGGAGGTAGTTGAGGGTGGGGCTATCCCAACGTTTAAGAAACAGTTGGACAGGTACATGGATAGGACAGGTTTGGAGGGATATGGACCAAACGCAGGCAAGTGGGACTAGTGTAGCTGGGACATGTTGGCCGGTGTGGGCGAGTTGGGCCGAAGGGCCTGTTTCCACACTGTATCACTCTATGACTCTATAGAGAGAGGTTGAGTTGGCTGGGATTCTATTCCTTGGAGGGCAGGAGGCTGAGGGGTGAACTTATAGAGCTGTACAAAATCATGAGAGGAATAGATCGGGCTGACGCACCTAGTCTCTTGTCCAGAGGTGAGGAATCGGGGACCAGAGGACATAGTGTAGCTGGGACATTGTTGGCCACCATGGGCAAGTTGGGCCAAAGGGCCTGCTTCCAAACTCCTACCTATCTCTCCCCACGTCCCATCACCTGTCCATGTGCTCCAGAGATGCTGCCCGACCCCCTGAGTTACTCCAGCACTTTACTTCTTCCTACATCCTGCCTCCACCTCTCCCTCCCCACAATCCCCGATCCCCAATCCCCTGCTCCCCCCCCCCCCTCCCCCCCACACCCCCCACTAACTCGCAACCTCCTCACCGCTCTGCTGCAGTAGATCCAGGTCGGCCAGCGTCTGGTGCTTGGAGGGTTTACTGACTGCCACTCTCACCTCTAGTTTCCCGGAGACCCTCTGCAGTTCCTTCAACACGGCTTCACCCTGAGAAGACAAGATGACCATGAAAAGCCCGGCCTAGCTAGAGGTGGCATCCGGGGGTAAAGCTGGTGGCGAGATGGCCAAGGGATCACAGCGCTGGAAAAATGCGAAGCCCGCTACAATGTTTTGTACAAAACAGCATGGAAACAGGCCCTTCCCCGTACGACCTGCGCGTGAGTTTTCTCTGAGATCTTCGGTTTCCTCCCACACTGCAAAGACGTGCAGGTTTGTAGGTTAATTGATCTGGCATAAATGGGGTTTTTTTAATTGTCCCTGGTGTAGAATAGTGTTAATGTGCGGGGATCGCTGGTCGGTGCGGACTCGGTGGGCCGAAGGCCCTGTTTCTGCACTGTATCGCAGGTTATTGATTGGGGACGATCAGCCATGATCACAATGAATAGCGGTGCTGGCTCGAAGGGCCGAATTGCCTCCTTCTGCACCTATTTTCTATCTCCAAACTAAACTAAACTGCAAGACGTTGATGTCACTGACATGACCAGCATCCATAACCTATCTGTTATTGACTGTGTGATGTTTTTTGAAACATAGACAATAGGTGCAGGAGTAGAGGCCATTCGGCCCTTCGAGCCAGCACCGTCATTCAATATGATCATGGCTGATCATCCATAATTAGCACCCCATTCCTGATTCGTTCCCCATATCCCTTGATTCCGTTAGCCCTAAGAGCTAAATCTAAAGGCCCTGTCCCACGTTCCCCAGTTACTCACGTACTCTCCCGAGTTTTCCCTTTTGATTCGAACTCGGAGAATTACGGTAATAGCCATTCGTAGGTACTCAGGAGAAAAACGTTCCGACTTATCTGATGCCCCGAGTTCCTACGGCTGGCATTACGAGCCGCTACGAAACATCTATGGACTCCTACAGGCTCGCTACCGACATCCCCCCTGACATTTCCCGAGTTCGAATCAAGGGGAAAACTCGGGAGAGTGGGACAGGGGCTTTATTCTCCGTTGAGCCACTATCCTGCACTGTTACAGTCCTTCTAGTGAGCATGCTGACTCAGCGATTCCACCCATGGTTGGCGGTGAGCGAGGGCCAGGGCGACGTTGAGCGTCTCGATGCCTACCTGAGCGGCCGTGGGCTCCATGGTCTTGGTGTCGTTGTTGGCCATGGTCCAGTAGAAGGAAGCAATGTCCAGACTGCTTCCCGCCTCGCTCAACAGCCTCATCCAGCCCTCGTAGATGGAGGGGTTGCCGGTGAAATTGGGGCCAAACTGCATCCCCTCTGGAATACTTTCAACGAGGATGAGACTGGGGAGGGAAGAGCACATGTCAGTACAAACAGGGTGGTGAATCTGTGGAATTCATTGCCACAGAAGGCTGTGGAGGCCAAATCAATGGATATTGTAATGGCAGCGATAGCAGGGTGTCAGCGGCTATGGGGGGAAGGCAGGAGAATGGGGTTGATAGGGAAATATAGATCAGCCATGATTGAATGGCGGGGTAGACTTGATGGGCCAAATGGCTTAATTCTGCTCCCAGGCCCCATGAAGTTCAAACAAAATGTGTAGGAAGGAACTGCAGATGCTGCTTCACACTGTAGACGCAAAATGCTACCG
This sequence comes from Raja brachyura, assembly GCA_963514005.1. The sequence continues at coordinate 16,302,287 of OY740819.1, read as the reverse complement.
TAACATCTCCCCAGAGAAGCTGCCTATACCGCTGAGTTACTCCAGAATTTTGTGCCGATCTTCAGTCCCAACAAAAAACTGGTCAAAGTCCAATCCCACCCCTGTAGCTACATTTGATTGCCTCCATGTTTTTCCCAAACAGAAACAATATGAACTAATGGGTGGGAACGTGATATCAGTCAGTGCTATGATGTTATCCAGCTGAAGAAAGACACAAAATGCTGGAGTAACGCAGCGGGAACAGGCAGCATCTCTGGAGAGAAGGAATGGGTGACGTTTCGGGTCGAGGCCCATCTTCAGGAGTTACTTCAGCTTTTTGTGTCTATCTTCGGTTTAAACCAGCATCTGAATCCGTTTATTGGCCAAGTATTCACATACAAGGAATTTGCCTTGGTGCTCCGCCCGCAAGTGACAACATGACATACAGTGACAGTTCCTTCCTTCCATTGGCTACCTACAGGGGGCGTTACAGACGGCTATCTATAGGGAGCGCCACATACGGCTATTCCATTGGCTACCTACAGGGGGCGTTACAGACGGCTACCTATAGGGGGCGCTACATACGGCTATTCCATTGGCCACCTACAGGGGGCGTTACAGACGGCTACCTACATGGGGTGTTACAGACGGCTACCAATAGGGGGCGCCACGTACGGCTATTTCATTGGCTACCTACAAGGGGCGTTACAGACGGCTACCTACATGGGGTGTTACAGACGGCTACCAATAGGGGGCGCCACATAAGGCTATTCCATTGACTACCTATAGGGGGCGGCACAGACGGCTACTTATAGGGGGCGTCACAGACGGCTATTCCATTGACTACCTATAGGGGGCGTCACAGACGGCTATTCCATTGGCTACCTGCAGGGGTCGGTGCAGGCCCTCCTCAGCTGCCCCACCAATGGTGCGGCCACGCTCCCGGTCCGAGCCGTCTTGTTGAGTTGCTGGTTGAGTGGGAAGAGCAGGAGTTGTGTCATCATCAGGAGGACAAGGATGAGGATGACTCCCAGCACCAGCACCGCCTCCCGGTAGATCTGGAGGAGGAGGAGAAGAAGAATTCAGTGGGTGTTGGAACATGCACCGATGTCCCGCTGTAAACCAGCATCTGCAGTTCCTCGTTTCTCTGAAATCTGTTACACCCAGGTTCAGGAACAGCTTCTTCCCCACAGCCATCAGGCTATTAAACTTGCCAACAAACAGACTCTGAACTGTGTTAAAGAAGGAACTGCAGATGCTGGAGAATCGAGGGTTACACAAAAAGCTGGAGAAACTCAGCGGGTGCAGCAGCATCTAAGGAGCGAAGGAGATAGGCGACGGTTCGGGTCGAGACCCTTACTCTGAACTGTAACAGCCTATTGCACTTTATCTGTTTATTTATGTGTACATTGAACTGAACAGTTCTGTATTTTTGCCTACAATATTCTGTTGTGCTGCAGCAAGCAAGAATGTCATTGTCCTATCTGGGACACATGACAATAAACTCTCTTGACTTGACTTCTCTGTCCTAACCCCCTTCCAGAAGCACACACAACTCTCCACCCACAGTAAAGGGGCTGTCCCATTTGGGCGACCTAATTGGCAAGTTTAGAAGAGCCTTATAAAATGACATGTTGAAGACCTCCTTCGACTATGTTGAAGACTAGCTACAACCAGCTACGACTAACTTCGGGAAAATTGGACACTGAATAGTGGAGACGACCTCCTTCGACCTCCCTTCGACTATGATGAAGACTATCTACGACTACCTTCGACTACCCTCGATTATCTACGACTAACATGCCGACCTACTGCGACCTACTACGACTAAATCTACGGGTAAAAATGTATCGATTTTTTCCATGGCGATCTTTTTTTACCCGTGGGCATTTTTTAACTTATTGAAAAAGACGCCACGAGCTAGCTGAGGCCTCGCGTACGCGGGGACCACTCTCGAGCATGAAGGAGAGTTACAAAGACCTCCTACGACCTCGTGTCGACCATGCTGCGAGTATGAGTCGAGGGCAAACTCGCCTGAACTCGCGGATTAGGTCGCCCAAGTGCGACAGGCCCGTTACACTGCCGATGTGAAAGCAAGGTACAGTTAACCTTTGAGTAAAAAGGAACTGCAGATGCTGGTTAAAAAAGTAGACAAAAAAATGCTGGAGTAACTCAGCGACACTTGACCCCGAAACGTCACCCATTCCTTCTCTCCAGAGATGCCGCCTGTCCCACTGAGTTACTCCAGCATTTACTGTCTATCTACAGTAAACGGGACTGGTGTCCGTTATTGCTGATTGTCCGTTATAACCGAGTAAGGGAATCGCTCCAACCACCTAGCGGTCTCTCCGTGAAACAAGAAGTTGTTTTCAAAGACAAAGTTCCTTTGGTTGGCGGGCTGAAGGGCCTGTTTTCATGCTGTATCTTTCAATCAGTCACTTGCCAACATTGTCTCCACCATTCGCCTTGAAGTTCAGGGTTTAGAGGCTGATATTTTGTCTCTACTGACCTCTCTCCCCACACCCTCCCCTCCTCCAGGACGATAGACCTTCCCAAGCCCCGAGGAGGTATTGGGGGGGGGGGGGGGGGGGGGTGCGGGGGGCGAATCGTACCTTGTGCAATCCAGGGGTCGGTGGGGTATAGATGACACTTCCATCCAGGGACGAAGATGATGCCTTCAACTGCGGGAGACAAGAGGACACAGTCATGAGAGGCAGACCAGTCACTGACGCTGGCCCCCTGGTCACCAGCACCCCACGGGGCCTCTGCTCACTCTCAATGCTAGCCCCCTGGTCACCAGCATCTCACGGGGCCTCTGCTCACTCTCAATGCTGGCCCCCTGGTCACCAGCATCTCACGGAGCCTCTGCTCACTCTCAATGCTGGCCCCCTGGTCACCAGCATCTCACGGGGCCTCTGCTCACTCTCGAGGGATGCTCAACCCTGAGTATTGTGCATGGCCTCAGTGTGGAATTGCCCCATTACCACCTGCTGATGGCAGTTCATACACTCTCGTGCTCACACACACACACGCTCACACACACACATCCTCACACACCCGCTCACACACACACGCTCACACACACCCGCTCACACACACACGCTCACACACACACATCCTCACACACACGTGCTCACACACGTGCTCACACACACGTGCTCACACACCCGCTCACACACACACACACACATCCTCACACACACGCTCACACACACCCGCTCACACACACCCGCTCACACACACACATCCTCACACACCCGCTCACACACACACACACACATCCTCACACACACGCTCACACACACCCGCTCACACACACATCCTCACACACACATCCTCACACACACATCCTCACACACACATCCTCACACACACACGCTCACACACACACGCTCACACACACATCCTCACACACACATCCTCACACACACATCCTCACACACACACGCTCACGCACACATCCTCACACACACACGCTCACACACACATCCTCACACACACATCCTCACACACACACGCTCACATACACATCCTCACACACACATCCTCACACACACATCCTCACACACACATCCTCACATACACACGCTCACACACACATCCTCACACACACACGCTCACACACACATCCTCACACACACACGCTCACACACACATCCTCACACACACATCCTCACACACACACGCTCACACACACATCCTCACACACACACGCTCACACACACATCCTCACACACACACGCTCACACACACATCCTCACACACACATCCTCACACACACACATCCTCACACACACACGCTCACACACACATCCTCACACACACATCCTCACACACACACGCTCACACACACACGCTCACACACACATCCTCACACACACATCCTCACACACACATCCTCACACACACACGCTCACACACACACAGCCTCACACACGCCCGCTCACACACACATCCTCACACACACATCCTCACACACACACGCTCACACACACATCCTCACACACACACGCTCACACACACATCCTCACACACACATCCTCACACACACATCCTCACACACACATCCTCACACACACATCCTCACACACACATCCTCACACACACACGCTCACACACACATCCTCACACACACACGCTCACACACACATCCTCACACACACATCCTCACACACACACGCTCACACACACATCCTCACACACACACGCTCACACACACATCCTCACACACACACGCTCACACACACATCCTCACACACACATCCTCACACACACACGCTCACACACACACATCCTCACACACACACGCTCACACACACATCCTCACACACACACGCTCACACACACACATCCTCACACACGCCCGCTCACACACATCCTCACACACACATCCTCACACACACACGCTCACACACACATGCTCACACACACACGCTCACACACACGCTCACACACACATCCTCACACACATCCTCACACACACATCCTCACACACACATCCTCACACACACATCCTCACACACACATCCTCACACACACATCCTCACACACACACATCCTCACACACACACATCCTCACACACACACGCTCACACACACACGCTCACACACACATCCTCACACACACATCCTCACACACACATCCTCACACACACATCCTCACACACACATCCTCACACACGCCCGCTCACGCACACATCCTCACCCACGCGCGCTCACACACACATGCTCAAACACACACGCTCACCCACACTCACTCACACACATGTGCTCCCACACACACGCTCACACACATGCTCACACACGCGCTCACACACACGCTCACACACGTGCTCATACACACGCATTCACGCACTCACACACACACACGCGCTCACAACACGCGCTCACACACACGTGCTCACACACACTCTTTCTTATGCATGCACCACGCTCTTCCACACACGCTTGTGCGCTCTCACACACACACACTCTCTCTAACACACACTCTCTAACACACACACACTCATTTACGCGCACGCACGCTCTCCCACACATGCTTGCATTCTCTCACACCCACAGTGTCTAGTCACCCCTGGGTCTGTCTCTAGTTACCCCCTTGGACTGTCTCGAGAACCCCAGGGGCGGTCTCTAATCTCCCCGAAGGACCGTTTCTAGTCACCCCTGGGTCTGTCTCTAGTCACCCCCTGGGACTGTCTCGAGAACCCCTAGGACTTTCTCTAGTCACCCCCAGAGCCCCTCTCTCGTTACCTTCTGGTGGATCAGTTGTAGCCTCATGTTGTTGCCCCCCTGGCCAGGGCTGGGGGGTTTCTCAGGCTCCTGTAGGGTGGAACAAGATGGGGTGTTAGTGTGGGGAAGGGTTGCCGTTTCTCTGTGCCTTTTGTTAAACATCCTGGTAAACCTGCCCCAGCACGCTAGACTCACCACAATGTGTCGGAAGGAACTGCAGATGCTGGTTTAACCTGAAGATGAACACAGAATGGTGGAGTAACTCAGGCAGCATCTCTGGAGAGAAGGAAGGGTCGAGACCCTTCTTCAGACTGATGGTGAAGTACATCACCACACCATAAGAACATCAGACTCACCACAACCCTGGCCCCTCCCCCCACACCACACAATGGCCGGCTTTCTTTGCATCATGCCTCAAACGTCTCCTAGTGATGAGTAACCATGTGCAAGGGTGAAATATACTTTTACTTGCGGTAACTTGACCTGAGGGCTTGGCAGATTACTCTGCTAACTCTGAAATCCACCTGCAAGAAACAAGCTTACTGGAAGAACATTCGGAGTGCTGCATTCAGGACTGTGTCTGCCTGAAGAAGGTTCCTGATCCAAAACGTCACCTATCCATAAGAGAGACGCAAAGTGCTGGAGTAACTCAGCGGGTCAGGCAACATCTCTGGAGAGAAGGAATGGGTGATGTTTCGGTTTGCAACCATTCTTCAGAGCATGGGCGGAAATCCAGGGGGGGGGGACAGGGGGACACGTGCCCCCCATGCTTTGAGAGGTGGAGGACAGTCCTCCCCCCCCCCCCCCATTGTTTTGTAATCTGGACTTTATCAGACGCTTTCTAAGGGCTGAATCGGCCGGTTTGCGGGACTTTCAGCGCCCCTGCAGGGCTTAAAATGGAGTTCACTGGAGTGCAGGTAGATGGGACTAGAGGAAAATAAATGGTCGGCACGGACTGGAAGGACCGAGAAGGCCTGTTTCCGTGCTGTAATTGTTATATGGTTATATGGTTATAGAAGGATGAGGGGGCATCTTATAGAAACATATAATAACATAATAACATATAATAAAATAAAATCATATATAGAAACATATAAAATCATAAAAGGACTGGACAAGCTAGATGCAGGAAAAATGTTCCCAATGTTGGGTGAGTCCAGAACCAGGGGCCACAGTCTTAGAATAAAGGGGAGGTCATTTAAGACTGAGCTGAGAAAAAACTTTTTCACCCAGAGAGTTGTGAATTTGTGGAATTCCCTGCCACAGAGGGCAGTGGAGGCCAAATCACTGGATGGATTTAAGAGAGAGTTGGATAGAACTCTAGGGGCTAGTGGAGTCAAGGGATATGGGGAGAAGGCAGGCACGGGTTATTGATAGCGGACGTTCAGCCATGATCACAATGAATGGCGATGCTGGCTCGAAGGGCCGAATGGCCTCCTCCTGCACCTATTTTCTATGTTTCTATGTTTCTATGTTTCTAAAATCAAACTGCTGCATCGAGGCGATCGAGGCTCCCGATGTTGAAGCCCCCGCCGGCGGATGAATTACCCCGTGAAAGGGCCGATTCAAGCCCCATGATTCGGGGCTGACGAAACTGCTGCTGCTGGAGTTCGGAGCCGGTCGCAGTTCGAACCAGGTCAGCTCCTGATGTTCTCCCTGTGACCTACGTGGGTTTTCTCCGGGTGCTCCGGTTTCCTTCCACACTCCAAAGACGTGCAGGTTTGTAGGTTAATTGGCTTTGGTAATATGGTATATTGCCCCGTGGGTGTAGAATAGTGTTAGAGTGCAGGGATCTCTAAAAACTAAAGACTGCTTTACAGTAGTCAGTTGTGATTAGCATTGTTAACCAAAGAGCAGAAATCTGACAAAAGTTCTCTTGAGAGTCACAATGCACAAAGCTCACATTATATTAAAAAATAAATTACATTTTCAGAAATAACGTGACTTCCTTTATCTACGAGGCACATCATCCCGTGTCGAGCCCCTTCAGCTGAGAAAGTCATCGAGTTATGCAAGAAACAGGCCCTTCGGCCCATCATGTCCATGTTGACCATTAGGTAACCATCTATACAAGCCAATATGGGCCTCGTGGACTTTTAGTTTAGAGATACAGCATGGGAACAGGCCCTTCAGCCCATCGAGTCCATGCCGACCATCGATCGCCCGTTCACACTAGTTCCATGTTGTCCCACTTCCTCATCCACTCCCTGCACACTAGGGGAAATTTACAGAGGGCCAATTAACTGCAGGTCTTTGGGATGTGGGACAGAAGAGATAAGGGAGAGTAAGGTGTGAAAAGGAGAGATAATCACAGAGGGGGAGCAGGGAGAGAGGGTGTTGCAGAATTCTCATCGGAGAGAGGAGGAGAACTTCTACAAAGTAGACGCACCTTGAGGAGATTTCGCAATGGAGCAGACGAAATGTGTAGAGAGGAACTGTTGAAAAATATTGCCTTGCAGATATTACTCAGCACTTAGATGGCAACAACAACCAGCTTTTATGCAGCACCTTTAAGGGTTTAAACTGGGGGTCTTCCAAACAAATGTCAGGTTGAACCAGTCAAAGGTCTAGAGTAAAGGTTAAGGAAAGCAAATTCTGCAGCTTAGGGTCTGTTAAAGGTTTACTTATCAACAGTACAGCAACTAGGCTCGGGCAAGATCAAACAGTAAGAATTAGAGGAACACTGCAGGGTTTTTTACGAGCAGAGATGGGCGGAAGCTATAAATACACAATGATTCATAAACTGACTGGAGTTCTTGTTGGGACCAGGCCAATACTCCACCTAAATACATGGGGACTAATCGAAAGTCAAAAAACTGCAGATGCTGTCATGTAGAAACTGCAGATGCTGGTTCATATACAAAAGAACACAAAGTGCTGGAGTAACTCAGCAGGACAGGCAGCATCTAAGGAGAGCGTGAATAGGTGACGTTTCGGGATAGACACACACATCGTGACTGGGAAAGTTCTTACATAGGAAGGAACTGCAGATGCTGGTTTATACCGAAGATAGACACAAAGTGCTGGAGCAACTCAGAGGGTCAGACAGCATCCTTGGAAAAAGGAATAGGTGACGCTTCGGGTCTATAGATCGTAGGAGATAGGAGCAGACTTGAAGACCCATCAAGTCTGCTCCGCCATTCAATCATGGCTGATTTATCTCTCCCTCCTAATGCCAAACATCAGAACATATCAGGTCTGAAGAAGGGTTCCGACCCAAAACGTCACCTGCTGATTTTCTCCAGAGGTGCCGCCTGATCCGCAGAGTTACTCCAGCACTTTGTGTCTATCCTTGCCAAATATATTGCTGTTCCTTCAGCATATAACCATATAACAATTACAGCACGGAAACAGGCCTTCTCGGCCCTTCCAGTCCGTGCCGACCATTTATTTTCCCCTAGTCCCATCTACCTGCACTCAGACCATACCCCTCCATTCCCTTCCCGTCCATATACCTATCCACTTTACTTTTAAATGTTAAAATCAATCCTGCCTCCACCACTTCTGCAGGAAGATCATTCCACACAGCCACCACTCTCTGAGTAAAGAAGTTCCCCCTCATGTTACCCCTAAACTTCTGTCCCTTAATTCTCATGTCATGCCCTCTTGTTTGAATCTTCCCTACCCTCAATGGGAAAAGCTTATCCACGTCAACTCTGTCTATTCCTTTCATCATTTTAAAGACCTCAATCAAGTCCCCCCTTAACCTTCTGCGCTCCAAAGAATAAAGACCTAACTTGTTCAACCTTTCTCTGTAACTTAGTTGCTGGAACCCAGGCAACATTCTAGTAAATCTCCTCTGTACTCTCTCTATTTTGTTGACATCCTTCCTATAATTAGGCGACCAAAATTGTACACCATACTCCAGAATTGGTCTCACCAATGCCTTGTACAATTTTAACATTACTTCCCTACTCCTATATTCAATGCTCTGATTTATAAAGGCCAGCACACCAAAAGCTTTCTTTACCACCCTATCTACATGCAATTCCACCTTCAGGGAACTATGCACAGTTATTCCTAGATCCCTCTGTTCCACAGCATTCCTCAATTCCCTACCATTTACCATGTACGTCCTATTTTGATTTGTCCTGCCAAGATGTAGCACCTCACACTTATCAGCATTAAACTCCATCTGCCATCTTTCAGCCCACTCTTCCAAATGGCCCAAATCTCTCTGTAGACTTTGAAAATCTACTTCATTATCCCCAGCACCACCTATCTTAGTATCATCTGCATACTTACTTATCCAATTTTCCACCCCATCATCTAGATCATTGATGTACATAACAAACAACAGTGGACCCAACACAGATCCCTGAGGCACCCCACTGGTCACCGGCTTCCAACCTGACAAACAGCCATCCACCATTACTCTCTGGCATCTCCCATTCAGCCACTGTTGAATCCATCTTGCTACTCCGCCATTAACACCCAAAGATTGAACCTTCTTAACCAACCTTCCATGGGGAACCTTGTCAAAGGCCTTACTGAAATCCATATAGACAACATCCACTGCTTTACCCTCATCAATTTCCCTAGTAACCTCTTCAAAAAATTCAAGAAGGTTTGTCAAACATGACCTTCCAGGCACAAATCCATGTTGACTGTTCTTGATCAGATCCTGTTTATCCAGATGCTTCTATATATTATCTCTAAGTATCCTTTCCATTAATTTGCCCACCACTGACGTCAAACTAACAGGTCTATAATTGCTAGGTTTATTCTTTGAACCCTTTTTAAACAATGGAACAACATGCGCAGTACGCCAATCCTCTGGCACTATTCCCGTTACTAATGACATTTGAAATATTTCTGTCATAGCCCCTGCTATTTCTACACTAACTTCCCTCAATGTCCTAGGGAATATCCTGTCAGGACCTGGAAACTTATCCACTTTTATATTTTTCAAAAGTGTCAGTACTTCCTCCTCTTTGAATCTCATAGTTTCCATAGCTACTCTACTTTTTTCCCTTACCTCACAGAGATCAATATCCTTCTCCTTGGTGAATACCGAAGAAAATAAATTGTTCAATATCTCCCCCATCTCTTTTGGCTCTGCAGATAGCTGTCCATTCTGGCTCTCTAATGGTCCAATTTTATCCCTCGTTATCCTTTTGCTATTAATATAGCTGTAGAAACCCTTTGGATTTACTTTCACCTTTCTTGCCAAAGCAACCTCATATCTTCTTTTAGCTTTTCTTATTTCTAAGCATCTCTGGACTTAGCCCGGAACATCACATGGACACCATTCCCCGCCTTCGAAAACATCCACAAGAGATGCTGCACCAAGGAGGCGGCTAAGGCATCACTACCCGAAACATCACCTATCCATGTTCTCCAGCGATGTTACCTGACCCGCTGAGTTAGATTCAAGATTCAAGATTCAAGAGAGTTTATTGTCATGTGTCCCAGATAGGACAATGAAATTCTTGCTTTGCTTCAGCGCAACAGAATATAGTCGGCATTGACTATAGAACAGATCAGTGTGTCCATATACCATTATATAAATATATACACACACTGATAAATAAACAGATAAAGTGTAAATAAACAGATAATGGGCTATTAATGTTCAGAGTTTTGTCTGAGTTTTGTTTAATAGCCTGATGGCTGTGGGGAAGCAGCTATTCCTGAACCTGGACGTTGCAGTCTTCAGGCCTTCTACCTGAAGGTAGCGGGGAGATGAGTGTGTGGCCAGGATGGTGTGGGTCCTTGATGATGCGGCCAGCCTTTTTGAAGCAGCGGTTGCTCCAGCACTCTGTGTAACATCACCTAGCCATGTTCTCCAGCGATGTTACCTGACCTGCTGAGTTACTCCAGCACTCTGTGTCCTTTTATAGATGTTGAAAACCTGGCCTAAAATGTTCCTCTCTCCACAGACACTACCTGATCTTTTCTTTCTTCATGCAAGGGATGCAGGATTCACTGGCTGAGCCAGCATTGAATTGCCGAGTCCGTGCCGACCAGCGATCACTCGTACATTATTTCTATCCTAAACCCTAAGGACTATTTTACAGAAACCAATTAACCTACAAACCTGCGCGTCTTTCGGATCTAGAATGAAACCGGAGCACCCGGAGAAAACCCACGCAGTCTCAGGGAGAATGTACAAACTCCGTACAGACAGTACCCGAGGTCAGGATCGAACCTGGGTCTCCGGCGCTGTGAGGCAGCAACTCTACCACTGCGCCACCGTGCCGCACTTATCATCTCTCGGTGTTACCGTCGGGCAGGAGGTACAGAGGCGTGAAGTCCAACACCACCAACCAGGTTCAGGAACAAACCTGCACAACCCAAATTCTACCTTAACAACAGACCATGTGCGGCACGGTGGCGCAGCGGCAGAGTTGCTGCCTCACAGCGCCAGCGACCCGGGTTCGACCCCGTCTAAGTAAGTAATTAAGTAAGTAAGTTTATTGGCCAAGTATTCACATACAAGGAATTTGCCTTGGTGCTCCGCCCACAAGTGACAACATGACATACAGTGACAGTTACGAATGACTCAGAAAACACTAAACATTTATAATAATAAAACATTATGGAGGAACTGAGTGAAATCCAGGTTAGCCGGGAGGTGGTGTTGGGTAAATTGAACGGATTGAAGGCCGATAAATCCCCAGGGCCAGATAGTCTGCATCCCAGAGTACTCAAGGAGGTAGCCACAGAAATAGTGGATGCATTAGTGATAATGTTTCAAAATTCCTTAGATTCTGGAGTAGTTCCTGAGGATTGGAGGGTAGCTAATGTAACCCCACTTTTTAAAAAAGGAGGGAGAGAGAAAGCGGGGAATTACAGACCAGTTAGTCTAACATCGGTAGTGGGGAAACTGCTAGAGTCAGTTATTAAAGATGGGATAGCAGCGCATTTGGAAAGTGGTGAAATCATTGGACAAAGTCAGCATGGATTTACGAAAGGTAAATCATGTCTGACAAATCTGATAGAATTTTTCGAGGATGTAACTAGTAGAGTGGATAAGGGAGAACCAGTGGATGTGTTATATCTAGACTTTCAGAAGGCTTTCGACAAGGTCCCGCATAAGAGATTAGCATACAAACTTAAAGCACACGGTATTGGGGGTTCAGTATTGATGTGGATAGAGAACTGGCTAGCAGACAGGAGGCAAAGGGTAGGAGTAAACGGGTCCTTTTCAGAATGGCAGGCAGTGACTAGTGGGGTGCCGCAAGGCTCAGTGCTGGGACCCCAGCTATTTACAATATATATTAATGATTTGGACGAGGGAATTCAATGCAACATCTCCAAATTTGCAGATGATACCAAGCTGGGGGGTATAGTTACGTGTGAGGAGGATGCTTGGAGGCTGCAGGGTGATTTGGATAGGCTGAGTGAATGGGCAGATGCATGGCAGATGCAGTACAATGTGGATAAATGTGAGGTTATCCACTTTGGTGGCAAAAACATGAGGGTAGACTATTATCTGAATGGTGGCAGATTAGGTAAGGGGGAGATGCAACGAGACCTGGGTGTCATGGTACACCAGTCATTGAAAGTAGGCATGCAGGTGCAGCAGGCAGTGAAGAAAGCAAATGGTATGTTAGCATTCATAGCGAAAGGATTTGAGTATAGGAGCAGGGAGGTTCTACTGCAGTTGTACAGGGTTTTGGTGAGGCCACACCTGGAGTACTGCGTACAGTTTTGGTCTCCAAATCTGAGGAAAGACATCCTTGCCATAGAGGGGGTACAGAGAAGATTCACCAGACTGATTCCTGGGATGTCAGGACTTTCATATGAGGAAAGATTGGATAGACTCGGTTTGTACTCGATGGAATTTAGAAGATTGAGGGGGGATCTTATAGAAACCTACAAAATTCTTAAGGGGTTGGACAAGCTAGATGCTGGAAGATTGTTCCCGATGTTGGGGGAGTCCAGAACAAGGGGTCACAGTCTAAGGATAAGGGGGAATTCCTTTAGGACCGAAATGAGGAAAACATTCTTTACACAGAGAGTGGTGAGTCTCTGGAATTCTCTGCCACAGAAGGTAGTTGAGGCCAGTTCATTGGCTATATTTAAGAGGGCGTTAGATGTGGCACTTGTGGCTAAAGGGATCAGGGGGTATGGAGAGAAGGCAGGTACGGGATACTGAGTTGGATGATCAGCCATGATCACATTGAATGGCGGTGCAGGCTCGAAGGGCCGAATGGCCTACTCCTGCACCTATTTTCTATGTTTCTATGTTTCTATTAATGATAAAACACCATTGATCAAGCATGTGAACCAACAAAATACCAGATGAAAGGGAGCCGTCTGTACGGAATTTGCACGTTCTCCCCGTGACCTGTGTGGGTTTTCTCCAGGTGCTCCGGTTTCCTCCCACACTCCAAAGTCATACAGGTTTGTAGGCTAATTGGCTTGGTATAAATGTTAAATTGTCCCTAGTGTGTGTGGGATAGTGTTAATGTGCGGGGTTCGCTGGTTGGCGTGGGCTTGGTGGGCTGATGGGCCAGTTTCCGTGTTGCATCTCTAAGCTAAACTATCTGGACCACCTCTTGCACGATAATGGACTTGTTTTTTCCTTGCGTTTTATGCCAAGAAAAACAAGACATTAGTCTTATTCTCTTCATTGTCTCGAGGAATTGATGTACAAATCTATTCTGTCTGTGATGCTGCTGCAAGCAAGATTTCCATCGTACCTGTACCTCATTGTACTTGTAAACTCCACGTGACTTGACACTTGAGTCGGAGTCACACAGCACCCAAACAGGCCCTTCGGCCCATCTTGTCCATTTCTACCCCCAATCGCAGTAACAAGGCCATGTGATAGGTGCAGAATTAGGCCATTCAGCCCATCAAACCTACTCCGCCATTCAATCATGGCTGATCTATGTTTCCCTCCTAACCCCATTTTCCTGCCTTCTCCCCCTAACCCCTGACACCTGCACTAATCAAGAATCTATCTATCTCTGCCTTAAGGGCCTGTCCCACTTTCACGACCTAATTCACGACCTTTTTTACTCGTGGACATTTTTCATCAGGCTTAAAAAAACGCCCCGACCTACTTAATGCCAGGGGTACCTACGACTAGCATCACAGCCTGCTACGACCTACCTACGACCTACTACGACCTCGTGATGACCATGCTGCGAGTATGAGTCAAGGGCAAACTCGAAAGTGGGAGAGGCCTTTTAAAAATATCCACTGACTTGGCCTCCACAGCCTTCTGCGGCAATTAATTCCACAGATTCACCTCCCTCTGACTAAAGAAATTCCTCCTCATCTCCTTCCAAAAGGAACATCCTTTAATTCTGAGGCTGTGCCCTCTAGTCCTAGACTCTCCCCAGCAGTTGAATCCTCCTCTCCACGTCCACTCTATCCAAGCCTTTCACTATTTGACTATTTCCACTATTAGTCTACCTTAGAAGTGTTCCTCTCTGGTTAACAGCAATGCATGAGTGGGATCCGCCTATGCCAACCGTGACCACTGTAGTCAGTAAGTGGGCTTCAGGTTGGGGTCTTATAGAGTCTCGGCAATATATCCAGAGGTGAGTGTCAGACGGGAGGGGGTTCACAATGAGCAGGCGATTTAGGCAGCTGGGAAGACCCAAAGGTTCAGTCTCTGTTAATGTAAAACCATGGTGTATTAAAATGATAGGGAGGAAGTTTGAGTGATTGCAGTATGTACTGCCTGCACATTGCAGAAACCTCGCCCCACCTCCTCCAAAACCACCAAGTGATTTCAGTTTCCGTCACACATCATTCCAAACCGCTGAATTATCTGAGCGTGGAAAACATTGCTCCCCCACCCACCACAGCAAGCTCAGTAAAGTGTCGCCCCGTACACAGGCTCACTGCTGGCATAGAGGGGACGTTAGTCCGTGGCAGGCTGTTGCAGTTTAGTTTATTGTCACGTGTACCGAGGTACAGTGTAAAGCTTTCGTTGCGTGCTAACCAGTCAGCGGAAAGACAACACACGATTACAATCGATCCATTTACAAAATACGGCTACATGATATAGGTTGCAAAATTACAAATGATTACAAAAAATTATAAATTACAAAATTGACTTACAAAATTCTTAAGGGGTTGGACAGGCTAGATGCAGGAAGATTGTTCCCGATGTTGGGGAGGTCCAGGACAAGGGGTCACAGCTTAAGGATAAGGGGGAAATCCTTTAGGACCGAGATGAGAAGGACTTTTTTCACACAGAGAGTGGTGGGTCTCTGGAACTCTCTGCCACAGAGGGTAGTTGAGGCCAGTTCATTGGCTATATTTAAGAGGGAGTTAGATGTGGCCCTTGTGGCTAAGGGGATCAGAGGGTATGGAGAGAAGGCAAGTACGGGATACTGAGTTGGATGATCAGTCATGATCATATTGAATGGCAGTGCAGGCTCGAAGGGCCAAATGGCCTACTCCTGCACCTAATTTCTATGTTGCTATGTTTTTATGTTGTATCGGGCTCTGGTAAGACCACATCTGGAGTTTTGCATACAGTTTTGGTCTCCTAATTTGAGGAAGGACATCCTTGTGATTGAGGCAGTGCAGCGTAGACTCACGAGATTGATCCTTGGGATGGCGGGACTGTCATATGAGGAAAGATCGAAAATACTAGGCTTGTATTCACTGGATTTTCAAAGGTTGAGGGGAGATCTTATAGAAACATATAAAATTATAAAAAGGACTGGACACGCTAGAAGCAGGAAAAATGTTCCCAATATTGGGTGAATCCAGAACCAGGGGCCACAGTCTTAGAAAAAAGGGGAGGCCATTTAAGACTGAGGTGAGAAAAAACTTTTTCACCCAGAGAGTTGTGAATTTGTGGAATTCCCTGCCACAGAGGGCAGTGGAGGCCAAATCACTGGATGGATTTAAGAGAGAGTTAGATAGAGCTCTAGGGGCTAGCGGAATCAAGGGATATGGGGAGAAGGCAGGCACAGGTTATTGATTGGGGACGATCAGCCATGATCGCAATGAATGTCGGTGCTGGCTCGAAGGGCCGAATGTCCTCCTTCTGCACCTATTTTCTATGTTTCTGTAAGGGAATCACGTTTAGTGCAAGGTCAAGCCAGCAAAGTCCGATCAAGGATAGTCCGAGGGTCACCAAAGAGGTAGATAGTAGTTCAGCACTGCTCGCTGGTTGTGGTAGGATGGTTCAGTTGTCTGGGATGAAACTGTCCCTGCATCTGGAGGTGTGCATTTTCACACTTCTGTACCTTTTGCCCGACGGGAGAGGGGAGAAGAGGACGTGGCCGGGGTGTGACTGGTCCTTGATGATGCTGCTGGCCTTGTCGAGGCAGCGCGAGGTGTAGATGGAGTCGATGGAAGGGAGGTTGGTTTGTGTGATGGTAACCGTGTCACTCCAGACTGCAGGAGTACGTGCTGAGGGACGCACTGGAGCTCGGTGCAGCCAACGCCAAGGCTCTGTGGGGGAGGACCACAGTCTTGGGTCCTTCCCCTGCTGGACTTTGGGGACACCCTCAAACACATGGCCACCTGAGCAGCAAGGGTGTTTTATTTATAGATAGGTTGAGGGTGGCACGGTGGCGCAGCGGTAGAGTAGAGTTAGCGGTAGGATAGTTTTAATGTTCAGGGATCACTTGTCGGCACGGACACAGTGGGCTGAAGGGCCTGTTTCCACATGGGTTTGTAGGGAGTGGATGAGAAAGTGGGATAACATTGAACTAGTGTGTGAACGGGTGATCGATGGACTCGCTGGGTCAAAGGGCCAGTTTCCACAAAGGGCCAGGTAAACCTCCCGACTCCTGGGCTGTGGGCTTGCGTATGTGTGCCTGTGCGTGTGTCTCTGTGTGTGTGTTTGTGTGTGTGTTTGTGTGTATGTCTGTGTGTGTGTGTGTGTCTGTGCGTGTGTCTGTGTGTGTGTGTGTGTGTTTGTGTGTGTGTTTGTGTGTATGGCTGTGTGTGTGTGTGCCTGTGTGTGTGTATCTGTATGTGTGTGTGTGTGCGCGTTTGTGTGTGTATGTGTATCTGTGTTTGTGTGTCTGTGCGTGTGTCTGTGTCTGTGTGTGGATCTTTGTGTGTGTGTGTGAGTGTGTTGGTGTGTGTCTATGACTGTGCGTGTGTCTGTGTGTCTGTGTGTGTGTGTCTGTGTGAGTGTGTGTGTGTCTGTGTGTGGGACTGTGCGTGTCTCTGTGTGGGTCTTTGTGTGTGTGTGTGTGTGTGTCTGTGTGTGTGTGT
>OY740819.1:16234929-16279929 GCA_963514005.1 Raja brachyura | reverse complement strand
AGATCTTCCAAGTGGAAAGACAATACGTGATTGCAACCGAGGCATTTACAGTGTATAGATACATGACAAGGGAATAACGTTTAGTGCAAGGTAAAGTCCGATCAAAGATAGTCCGAGGGTCTCCAATGAAGGAGATGGAGGAGTGAGATGGGGGGCGCAGGGTTAGAGATCAGATGCACCAACAGGTCCAGCAGTAACAGGCCCACTAGGTATACCAGGACAGCAGCCAGCAGTAGAGTTGCTGCCTCATAGTGCCAGGGACATGGGTTCGATCCTGACCGTGGCTGCTGTCTGTACGGTGTTTGCATGTTCTCCCGGTGACTGCGTGGGTTGTCTCCAGGCGCTCCAGTTCCATATAATATATAAACCATATAACCATATAACAATTACAGCACGGAAACAGGCCTTCTCGGCCCTTCCAGTCCGTGCCGACCATTTATTTTCCCCTAGTCCCATCTACCTGCACTCAGACCATACCCCTCCATTCCCTTCCCGTCCATATACCTATCCACTTTACTTTTAAATGTTAAAATCGATCCTGCCTCCACCACTTCTGCTGGAAGATCATTCCACACAGCCACCACTCTCTGAGTAAAGAAGTTCCCCCTCATGTTACCCCTAAACTTCTGTCCCTTAATTCTCATGTCATGCCCTCTTGTTTGAATCTTCCCTACCCTCAATGGGAAAAGCTTATCCACGTCAACTCTGTCTATCCCTTTTATCATTTTAAAGACCTCAATCAAGTCCCCCCTTAACCTTCTGCGCTCCAAAGAATAAAGACCTAACTTGTTCAACCTTTCTCTGTAACTTTGTTGCTGGAACCCAGGCAACATTCTAGTAAATCTCCTCTGTACTGTCTCTATTTTGTTGACATCCTTCCTATAATTAGGCGACCAAAATTGTACACCAAATGTTCCCTCGCATTTTCCAAACACGCGCAGATTTGTAGGTTAACGGACTTCTGTAAATTGTCCCTAGTGTGTGGGATAGAACTAGTGTACAGATGATCACTTCTCAATGTGGACTTGATGGGCCGAAGGGCCTGTTTCCATGCTGGTCTCTGAGCAAAACTAAACTAAACTAAACTAACCACAAAATGCTAGACAAAAAAGCTGTAGAAACTCAGCGGGTGAGGCAGCATTTATGGAGCGAAGGAATAGGCGACATTTCAGGTCTTCTTCTTCTGCTGTGTGGCGTGCACAGCCTAAAGTTGTTGGACAACTTGTTCTATTTGATCTTCCGTTTGTGCACGTCGAGTTGATTGCATTAGTCGAAACAGGGCGGACCACGTGAAGGTTGCAATCTTCCACCCCACATTTCGGGTCGACTCCCTTCTTCTTCAGACTGATCATCTACGACCACAAAATGCTAGAGTAAATCTGAAGAAGGGTCTCAACCTGAAACATCACCCATCCCTTCTCTCCAGAGATGCTGCCTGTCCTGCTGAGTTACTCCAGCATTTTGTGTCTATCTTGCTGGAGTAACTCAGCGGGTCAGGCAGCATCACTTGAGGATATGGACAGGCAACATTACGGGTCGGGAATTTTGATAAAATTATAAGGAAGATGAGTAGGTTATAGTTTGGATAACCCCGGAGCTCACATACTGGGAGGATGGTGGGAAAAATGGGCAAGATAGAATGTAGTTAAAATAGTTAAAGCAGAAACATTCTGCTGAGAAGCAGGCTTCCTTATCGGTAGGGGCCAGGATGGACCTTTGTAGTTCTCTCTAGGTTCTTATCTGTTGCAATCTTGCATTACAGCTGCTCTTGGTCACGGCATTTAGCAGGCAAGTCCCCCAAAGGTTACCAGACAACCTCTTTCATGAAGGGACTCTATTTGGCGAGTAGAATCTGGACATTTAAGGTGTCTACATGTTAGATATATTGTGTGGGGAGGGGGGAGAGAATTCTAAACACAGGAAATGCAAGATTAAGGTTGACTTTGGGGAAAGACAAAGATGAAAGGTTAAAGAGACATTGATTAATGAAGGTTTAATTCAACTCCATAAGTAAACATTGTGTCACCAGGATATAAAAATCCTACCGTTACTGTAGGATTTCAAAGTGGTTTGTGCTTGCTCACACTGCTTCCCGATGTACATCGCCAATAAACGGACTTGTTCGATGGACTCACCACTGATTGAGCGGGGGTGCCGTTAAGTATGGCTGCCCAGCCTGCAGCTGTCCGTCCTTTTCATCACATTTTTATTTTTAGTATGTTATAAAGTGTTGTTTTCGAGGTGTTCTAGTCTTTTTATGCGAGGGTTGGGGGGGGGGGGGGGGGGGAAGGGGGAGACATTTTTCTCGGTCCCTATGTGGTCGGAGATGCCGTGTTCCTCCGAATCGCATCTTCACCCCTTCTTCGCGGCCTGCCTCGCGGGACTGGAGCGGCGTTTCCTGCCGGGACCGGCCAGAACTTCAGCTCCGGCGGCGGAACAGCGCTGAAGCACCATCGCGGAGCGGGTGATGCCTTATTAAGGATTGCCGCATGGGAAGCTCCGGATTGCTGACACCGCCAACTCCAACACCGGAGCGTCCAGCCACGGGGCGGCCCCAACTTTCAAACACCGCGGACGCTGGGATCTCTCGCCGAGATCGCCAGTGTCGGAGCTCCGACCAGCGCAGCCTGCGGACTTCGGGAGCCGCGGTCCCGGGTAGGAGGCGGCCGTTCCAGACACTCGAAACTGCGGAGAGTGTTCTCCCGACGCCGGGAGCTCCATCACCCGGCGAGAGGGCCTGAAACATCGGGCCGCCGTTGCGGCGACTGTGGAGGCCTCAGTAGGCCCGAACGCGGATAAACAAGAGGATGGGGACTGGACTTTGTGCCTTCCTTCACAGTGAGAACCATTGTGGGGGGATGTTTGTATATTTGGTGTTAAATTCTTCTTTAATGTTTCATTTTTATTGGTCTGCTGCATATGGCAACTGAAATTTCACTACACCAACCGGTGTACGCGACAATAGATGTTTGTCCTGATCTACTGCAGGAGCTGTTTTATTTTGTGCCTGGGCCTATCTGTTGGGCTTATAGGCCTGGATATTACAATCCCTACTATAATTGGCACCTTCTTACTATCTTGAGTGGGGGTGGGGGTAAAAACTTAATTGGGGTCATCAGGTGGGCACCCTCGTTCCTTGGTGTTTCGTTGACAGGCCCACGACACCTCCAGAGGGTTTAACAGCAACACCTGGCATCCCAAGTGCGCTCCCCTCCATTTTACCCCTCTTGCTGGTCATTTTGCGGCCCAGTTGGACTCCTGCCTCTTAAGCCACAAAGTCAGATATAGGTTCAGGATAAATTCCCTCGTACAGGACGCTTCTTCAGAATGGGCACCCCGCCAGGCCAGTCACCAGGCAGAAGAAATGTGTCGGAAGGAACTGCAGAGGCTGGTTTAAACTGAAGATAGACACAAAATGTCGGAGTAACTCAGCGGGACAGGAAGCATCTCTGGAAAGAAGGAATGGGTGACGTTTCGGGTCGAGACCCCTTCTTCAGATTCCAGAGTCCAGAGTCTGAAGAAGGGTCTTGACCAGAAACGTCACCCATTCCTTCTCTCCAGGGATGCGGCCTGTCCCGCTGAGTTACTCCAGCGTTGTGTGTCTATCAGCGGAGAGAAGAAGTGAATTATTTAAAAATATATATTTTTATTAGAAGCAATGCATATTGCCAATGATATAACAGTTTTTCAAATACACCTTTAACTTGTTTCAAAAGTTATACAAATATTACGGAATGATTTATATAAGCTTCTATATTTTTTTAGAAAGTAAGGAGATGAAAGAATAGGTGTATAATCAATGAAGATTGTGATTAAATAATATTGATTATTATTATATTTTTAAAAAAATTAAAAATTAAAAATTAAAAAAAACAAAATAATAAAAATTAAAAATAATACATGCAAACAATTATTATATTAAAAAAATTGAAGTATACATCTTAACAATGAATGGAACAATTTCACATAACAATATCTATAGAGGCTGAAAAAGTTCACTTAAAAAGATAGACAAAATACAAATTCTTAAGACCATACAAAGCTTTAATTTAACGTCTGACGGGTGTGGACCTAGAGACTCAGAGGCTACAGTTTCACGTCTGAATCTCCAGCAGCACACACAAAGAAATACCAGAGAACTCGAGCTTATATACCTACAGATATAAACAAATTGCATGACGGAAATGTACAAAAAATCATCATCCACCTCCAAATATGGAGTTGTTTTTCACTCTTTGCCAAAAACCAGACACCCCAATGGCATCTTCTGGGCCTCTTCTTATCTGATTAACCTCTTCAACTTACCTAAAAAACCTTGTAAGAGAGCTGTGAACTACTCAACAAAGTTAAAAAAAACCCTTGTCACGATGTGTGTTGTCCAAATCCCATCATGCATTACAATTGGCTTTTTACAACAGGAAAGCTTAAATATGACAACAATAAGTTAATAACCAACTCTTTCAAGACGTGTATACAAATCTCAGAATAGATTTTCCATCTAATCCTACCTCCGGGTATTTATTGAGTTACAATGCTGAGCTCAGCTACCCCTTCATATAGTCAATGAATGGAGACCATATTTGTTCAAAAAGTTCATATTTGTCCATTAGGACAAACCTGATGCTCTTCAAATGCAGCGTCTCCAACATTTCCACTCTCCACATTTTAATTGTGGGGGACAATGTTCCCTTCCAGAATTTTAATATTAATTTTTTTCCAATTATCAAACAGTAATCAAGAAAATTTATTTGATTTACTGTTAATATTAGATTTGAATCTGAGACTCCTAATATTATTAGCTTTGGGTCAGGATCCAATTTAATGTTAAGAACTATAGAAATGATTTTAAAAATTTCAGTGGATTCTGCTGAAGGCATCAAGTGAAACCAATGTGGGTCAAATTGTGAAGTGAAAGTCCAACATTCGCTGACTGTGCACTGAGGTCACAGTTTCTCCGGTGTCACCTCATACTTCCCCTTTGTGTGGCCCTTCCAGCACAACAGCTCCTGCTTCAGCAAGATCAGAGTCTCGTTTTGATGAAGTTTGGGTTCTGGGACTCTATGGTCAAAGTCCCCTCATTTTTACATTGGTGATTTATTTAGAGATACAACGTGGAAACAGGCCCTTCGGCCCACCGGGTCGGCACCGACCAGCGAGCGGCAATCAGTACCCTCTTAAAGATAGTGCAGTCAGGGGATATGGGGAGAAGGCAGGAACGGGGTACTGATTGTGGGTGATCAGCCATGATCACATTGAATGGCGGTGCTGGCTCGAAGGGCCGAATGGCCTCTACTCCTGCACCTATTGTCTATTGTTTATTGATCCCCACACATTAACACTATCCTACACCCACTAGGGACAATTTTTACATTTACACCAAGCCAATTAAGGGTCTCGACCCGAAACGTCGCCTATCTCCTTCGCTCCTTAGATGCTGCTGCACCCGCTGAGTTTCTCCAGCTTTTTGTGTAACCCTCGATTCTCCAGCATCTGCAGTTCCTTCTTTAACCTACAAACCTGTACGTCTTTGGAGTGTGGGAGGAAACTGAAGATCTTGGAGAAAACCCACGCAGATCATGGGGAGAACGTGCAAACTCCGTTCAGACAGCGCCCGCAGTCGGGATTGAACCCGAGTCTCCGGCGCTGTGAGGCAGCAACTCCACCACTGCGCCACCGTGACAGCCTTTGATGGGTTGAGGGGGAAGGGTGCTCTACCAGCGTCGCCATTGTGCCACCCTTGTAACGTTAATCTAGTGCATCCGTGACCAGTCTCTGAAGCACCAGATCTCAACACCAGATAAGCCCTCACTGCGACCACTCACACATACACCAGGTCTAAGCCTGTGCATTACTAGCCAAGAACCTGTGGTGGCACACGTTGGCACGGCCAGCAGAGCTGGAGCTCCAGACCCGGGTTATAAGTAATAGGAGCAGAATTATCTCAATGGGGTTAGGTTAGGTAAGGGGGAGATACAGCGAAACCTGGGTGTCCTTGTACACCGGTCACTGAAAGATGGCGTGCAGGTACAGCAGGCAGTGAAGAAAGCTAATGGAATGTTGGCCTTCATAACAAGAGGATTTCAGTATAGGACTAAAGAGGTTCTTCTGCAGTTGTATAGGGCTCTGGTGAGACCACATCTGGAGTATTGTGTACAGCTTTTGGCCTCCTAATTTGAGGAAGGACATCCTTGTGATTGAGGCAGTGCAGCGTAGGTTCACGAGATTGATCCTGGGATGGCGGGACTGTCAAATGAGGAAAGATTGAAAAGACTAGGCTTGTATTCACTGGAGTTTAGAAGGATGAGGGGGCATCTTATAGAAACATATAAAATTATAAAAGGACTTGACGAGCTAGATGCAGGAAAGATGTTCCCAATGTTGGGTGAGTCCAGAACCTGGGGCCGCAGTCTTAGAATAAAGGGGAGGCCATTTAAGACTGAGGTGAGCAAAAACTTTTTCACCCAGAGAGTTGTGAATTTGTGGAATTCCCTGCCACAGAGGGCAGTGGAGGCCAAATCACTGGATGGATTTAAGAGAGAGTTAGATAGAGCTCTAGGGGCTGGTGGAGTCAAGGGATATGGGGAGAAGGCAGGCACGGGTTATTGATAGGGGACGATCAGCCGCGATCACAATGAATGGCGGTGCTGGCTTGAAGGGCCGAATGGCCTCCTCCTGCACCTATTTTCTATGTTTCTATGTAATTAGGCCATTCTGCCCATCAAATCCACTCTGCCATTCAATCATGGCTGATCTATCTCTCCCTCTCAACCCCATTCTCCTGCCTTCTCCCCATAACCCCTGACACCCGCACTAATCTAAATGCTATCAATCTCTGCCTTACAAATATCCATCGATTTGGCCTCCACAGACCTCAGTGGCAAATAATTCCACAGATTCGTCACCCTCTGACTAAAGAAATTCCACTTCATCTCCTTCAATCATGATCTATGGTTGCTATCTGTGTGGAGTATGTGCACCTTCTCCTTGTGATCGCCTCTGGGTGCTCCGGATAGGGTGCTATGGCCTGCACAGTGGTGCAGCGGCAGAGCTGCTGCCTCACAGCGCCAGAGACCCAGGTTCGATCCTGACATAGGGTGCTGTCTGGGTGGAGTTCGCACGTTCTCCTGGTGACCACATGGATTTTCTCCGGGTTCTCCGGTTTCCTCCCACACTCCAAAGACGTGCAGGTTTGTAGGTTAATTGCCTCCTGCACATTGTCCCGAGTGTGCAGGATAAAACTAATGTGAGGGTGTGTAGGAAGGAACTGCAGATGCTGGTTTAAACCGAAGATAGACACAAAAAGCTGGAGTAACTCAGCGGGACATGCAGGCAGCATCTCTGGAGAGAAGGAATGGGTGACGTTTCGGGTTGAGACCATTCTTCAGACTGGGTGATTGATTGTTGGTCGACATGGATTCGATGGGCAGAAGGGCCTGTTAATGCGCTGTATGTCTAAAACTAAAGACTACCAGACAAAAATGCTGGAGAAACTCAGCGGGTGAGGCAGCATCTATGGAGCGAAGGAATAGGTGACGTTTCGGGTCGAGTCCCGTCTTCAGACCCGAAATGTCACCTATTCCTTCGCTCCATAGATGCTGCCTCACCCGTTGAGTTTCTCCAGCATTTCTTGTCTACCTTCGATTTTTCCAGCATCTGCAGTTCCTTGTTAAATAAAACTTAAAACTACTGGTCTTTTTGGAAGCGTTCTGTTTCTTTAGCTACACTCACGGGTAAATTTTGACGAGCTGATGTTTCCCAACATTGTCCCCCCGACCAGCGCCCTCTTGCCCAATTCCTGAACCGTTCACGATCTCCCTGGACTTCCCCCTCATCACCACTTCCCCACCAGAGTTGGGTCATGAGTATACCTGAATGTGATAATTAACGTTCAATATTTCTCCACCACTGCAACTCTCGCGAGCAACAGACCACAATAGCGTGTTGCAAAATGCAACAGGTCAACGTTACAGAGCGAGGCCCCACCATGATGCAAGATTCAAGAGAGTTTATTGTCGTGTGTCCCAGATAGGACAATGAAATTCTTGCTTTGCTTCAGCACAACAGAACATAGTAGACATGAATACAGAACAGATCAGTGTGTCCATAGACCATTGTATAAATATATACACACATGGATAAATAAACAGATAAAGTGCAAATCAACAGATAATAAGCTATTATCTGTTCAGAGTTTTGTTTGAGTTAAGTTTAATAGACTGATGGCTGGGGGTGGAAGATTGCAACCTTCACGTGGCCCGCCCTGTTTCGACTAATGCAATCAACTCGACGTGCACAAACGGAAGATCAAATAGAACAACTTTAGGCCGTGCACGCCACACGAAAGAAGAAGAAGAAGACCTGATGGCTGTGGGGAAGTAGCTATTCCTGAACCTGGACGTTGCAGTCTTCAGGCTCCTGTACCTTCTACCTGAAGTCGTGAACCAGGGGCCACAGTTTAAGAATAGGAGTAAGCCATTTAGAACGGAGACGTGGAAACACTTTTTTTCACAGAGAGTTGTGAGTCTGTGGAATTCTCTGCCTCAGAGGGCGGTGGAGGCAGGTTCTCTGGATGCTTTCAAGAGCGAGCTAGATAGGGCTTTTAAAGATAGGGGATATGGGAAGAAGGCAGGGACGGGGTACTGGATGATCAGCCATGATCACATTGAATGATGATGCTGGCTCAAAGGGCCAAATGGTCTCCTCCTGCACCTATTGTCTATTGTCTATTGTCTATAGGGCAGTGGGTGTATGGAATGAGCTTCCAGAGGTGGTAGTTGAGGCAGGGGCTATAACATAATTTTAAATAATTTAGATAGATATATGGATAGGAAAGGTTTAGAGGGAAATGGGCCAAACGCGGGCAGGTGGGACTAGTTTAAATGTGCATCATGGTCAGCACGGGCAAGATGGGCCGAGCGGCCTGTTTCGTGCTGTGGCTCGATGATGTTGGTAGATTAATAGTTTAGTTTATTACAGTCACCTGTACGGAGGTACAGTGAAACGCTTTTGTTGCGTGCTAACCAGTCATGGAAAGACAATACATGATTACAATCGAGCCGCCCACAGTGTTCAGACACATGATAAAGGGAATAAGGTCCGAAGAAGAATAGTTCCAGGGGTATTCAATGGGGTAGATAGTAGCTCAGGACTGCTCTCTGGTTGTGGTAGGATGGTTCAGTTGCCTGATAACAGTTGGGAAGAAACTGTCCCTGAATCTGGAGGTGTGCGTTTTCACACTTCTGTACCTCTTGCCTGATGGGAGAGGGGAGAAGAGGGAGCGACTGAGATGTGAGTGTCCCAGACAATGGTCATAGAAACATAGAAAATAGGTGCAGGAGGAGGACATTCGGCCCTTCGAGCCTGCACTGCCATTCATTGTGATCATGGCTGATCGTTCCCAATCAATAACCCATGCCTGCTTTCTCTCCATATCCCTTGATTCCACTAGCCCCTAGAGTTCTATCTAACTCTCTCTTAAATCCATCCAGTGACTTGGCCTCCACTGCCCTCTGTGGAAGGGAATTCCACAAATTCACAACTCTCTGGGTGAAAAAGTTTTATCTCACCTCAGTTTTAAATGACCTCCCCTTTATTCATAGAGTGATACAGCGTGGAAACAGGCCCTTCAGCCCAACTTGCCCACACCGGCCAACATGTCTCATCCACACTAGTCCCACCTGCCTGTGTTTGGCCCAGATCCCTCCAAACCCGTCCTATCCATGTACCTGTCCAACTGTTTCTTAAACGTTGGGATAGTCCCAGGCTCAACGACTTTACAATTGTGCGTGGGTGAGAGATGGGAAGGTGGGGAGAATAAAATGGGAAGAAGTGCAGGATTGGTGTAAGCGGGGGCTGGATGGACGGCCTGGACTCTTGCGAGCAAGTTTCTGTGCTGTACCTAATTCCAACAACGTGCAGGTCACACTTGCAGATACAGACTACTGCCACCAGGTGGGGCATTGGCTCCAGATATTCACTCCTGGACTCTGGTGTTGGGCTGGTGTGGAGATTCAAATAGGCCTTGTCCCACTTGGCGATTGTTTCGAGGACTGCCGGCATCATTGACTGACGTATCAGGTCACCGAAAAATTTGCGGCGTGACAACGTATTGCCGCGCGCTGTTTTTATTCAAGTGTCGCAACATATTTTTGTCGCTGCTGGATTTTGAAATCTTCCAAATCTTTTGCCGACACTGATATGACGCCGGCAAAAATGCGCCAAGTAGGACAGGCCCTTTACATGGGCAGGACCTACGCAGTGAATAGTAGGGCTCGAGAGGGATCTAGGTGTGCAGGTCCATAGTTCGTTGAAAGTGGCACCACCGGTAGATGGGGTGGTCAAAAAGGCTTTTAGTGCATTGGCCTTCATCAGTATTAAGTATAAAAGAAATTGGTGGTGTTTCAGGTTGAGACCCTTCTCCAGACTCTCTGAAGCAAGGCCGCGACTTCATCCATTTCACCACCAACTTCCATCCGGCACTCAAATATACTTGGACCATTTCCGACATTTCCCTACCATTCCTTGACCTCACCATCTCTATTGCAGGTGATACACTCCTGACTGACATCCACTACAAACCAACTGACTCCCACAGCTACCTGGACTACTCTTCCTCCCACCCTGCTTCCTGTAAGGACTCCATCCCCTATTCCCAATTCCTCCGTCTACGCCGCATCTGCTCCCAGGATGACGTGTTCCACACCAGGTCATCACAAATGTCCTCGTTCTTCAGAGAACGGGGTTTCCCCTCCCCCACTATAGATGAGGCTCGCACCAGGGTCTCCTCCATACCCCGCAACACTGCCCTCTCTCCCCATTCCCCCACTCACAACAAGGGCCGAGTCCCCCTGGTCCTCACCTTTCACCCCACCAGCCAGCGCATACAACAGATAGTCCTCCGCCAGTTTCGCCACCTCCAACGTGACCCCTCCACTCGCCACATCTTCCCATCTCTCCCCCTGTCTGCCTTCCGCAAAGACCACTCCCTCCGCAACTCCCTTGTCAATTCTTCCCTTCCCTCCTGCTCCACTCCTTCCCCGGGCACTTTCCCTTGCAACCGCAAGAGATGCTACACTTGTCCCTTCACCTCCCCCATCCACTCCTTTCAGGGACCCAAGCAGTCATTCCAAGTCCGACAGAGGTTCACCTGCACCTCCTCCAACCTCATCTACTGCATCCGTTGCTCCAGATGCCAGCTGATCTACATCGGTAAGACCAAGCGGAGGCTGGGCGATCGTTTCGCCGAACACCTCCGCTCGGTCCGCAATAACCAACCCGACCTCCCGGTGGCTCAGCACTTCAACTCCCCCTCCCATTCCGTATCCAACCTCTCGGTCCTGGGCCTCCTCCACGGCCAGAGTGAGCAACACCGCAAGTTGTAGGAACAGCACCTCATATTCCGCTTGGGGAGTCTGCATCCTCTGGGCTTAAACATTGAATTTTCTCAATTCTGTTAACCCAAACTGCCCCCTCCCCTTCCCACCTCTCCCTCAGCCCTCGGGCCCTGACATTCCTTCTCCATCTCCCCCCCCCCCCCCCACCCGAGTCGCACTAGCTTCTCATTTTCACACCACAAACAGCTTACAATGGCCTGCTTCCTTTATCATCGATACTTTTTTGCATATCTTTCATTCATTGTTCTTTATCTCTCCACATCACTGTTTATATCTCTCGTTTCCCTGATCCCAGACCAGTCTGAAGAAGGGTCTCGACCCGAAACGTCGCCTATCTCCTTCACTCCTTAGATGCTGCTGCACCCGCTGAGTTTCTCCAGCTTTTTGTGTAACTCTCTGAAGCAAGGTCTCAATGTTTCTTTGTGTGTCTTGTGTGGGGAGTGGTGTGGGGGGGTGAGGGGGACTTTTTCCAGGTCGCCTCCCCCGTGGCCTAACAACAAGGATCGAGCGGCCTTTGCCGGAGCGTAGACACTCGGCGTGGAGCAGGCGAGCTCTCGCCGGAGAGGAGCGCTCCGTTTCACTGGCCCGCGGCAGCCAGCAGCCTGAGGTCGCGGTCTGCAGAGCTCCAGCTGGTGCGGAGTCCGCAGCCTGGGATCCCCCGTTGGGGACCCGGGAGGAGAAGAAGCTTCCACCGCCGGCCGGCGGCCATCTTCTACCGAGGGCCCCGCGTGGACTTACCACCGGGAACGGGGTCCCTCGACGGGGACCCCTGGAGGGGAGCTCTGACCGCCGGCCCTGCGGTCTGCGGTGCTTCTGGCTGCGGCGCAGCGGGAACTTTAAATCTTCGACCGCCGGCCTGCGGCCTACACCAACCTGAAGCCGCGGTCTCCGGTGGGGAAGAGCCGATTCTGGACTCACCTGGACTTTACCTGTCCGTACATCTGGACGCCCGCAGGGTTGCGGAGGATTGAGGTCCCGACCACGGGGAAAAATGGAGGGGGACTGGCCAATTTCTTTGCCTTCCACCACAGTGATGCATGCTGCGGTCGATGTTTGTGTACAATTTTTAGTGTGTGTTTGTGTGTTCTTTATCATTGTACTGCTCGCTGCTGACAAATTCATTTCACTTGCATTTTTGTGCAATGTGACGAATAAAACGGATTGATTCATTGATTGATCAAGACAAATTGTCACCCATTCCTTCTATCGAGAAATGCTGCCTGTCCCGCTGAGTTGCTCCAGCATTTTTGTGTCGATCTTTGGTGTAAACCAGCATCTGCAGTTCCTTCCTACACATATTGTGCATAAAAGTTGGGAGGTCATGTTGCAATTAGTAAAGACGTTGGTGAGGTTACATTTAGAGTATTGTGTGCGGTTCTGGGAATCATGTTACAGGAAAGATGTTGTCAAGCTAGACTAGGTACAGAGAAGATTTACGAGGATGTTGCCAGGACTTGAGGGTCTGAAGCTATAGGGAGAGGTTGAGTAGGCTGGGACTCTATTCCATGGAGCGCAGGAGTCTTATAGAGGTGTATAAAACCATGAGAGGAATAGATTGGATAGACGCACAGAGTCTCTTGGCCAGAGCAGGGGAATCGAAAACCATAGTTTTAAGGTGAGGGGGGAAAGTTTTAATAGGAACCTGAGGGCTAACGTTTTCACATAAAGGGTGGTGGGTGCATGGAACGAGCTGCCGGAGGAGGTAGGTGAGGCAGGGTATATTGCAATGTGTAAGAAACATTTAGACAGCTACATGGATAGGACAGGTTTAGAGGGATATGGGCCAAACGCAAGCAGGTGGGACCAGGGCCGGCCTTAAGCCAATTGGACCGATTTCTCCCAATTGGGCCCCACTCTAGGATCTTTGGAGTAATCTACTCTCGGCTCGGGTAGATCTTTCCCGGGTGGAGCAGGGTGGAGAGACAGTAGAGGGGTGGAGGAGGAAGAAAGGGGTAGATGGGGAGGGGGGGTGTGAGGGGGAATGGGGAGAGGGGGAGAGGGGGAGGTCCATCACGGTCCCGGGGCAGCGTTCAGGCCCCTCCAGTCACCGTGCTTCACGCACACAGCCCCGGCTCCACCCCTCTCCCTCCCCGGGGAGACGCAGTGAACAATGCAGGGAGGGACGGGCCGGGGGTTGGAGCAACGTTTACAAACCTCGGCCTCAGCTCACATGCGTTCGCCCAGACCCCGGCATCCGCTCACGCCATCGGCCCTCTCCCTCCCTTCTCTCATCCCTTCCCTCTCCCCTTCTCTCCTTCCTTCCCTCCCACACACACACATAACGCACAGACAACTAACACACACACACACACACACACACACACACACACACACACACACACACACACACACACACACACACACACACACACACACACACACACACACACACACACACACACACACACACACACACCTAACGCACAGACAACTAACGCACACACACACACACAAAATCACAACTACGTTAGGATGGGGTAGAAGCCCAAAGGGTAGGATAGGGCTGAAACCCAAAATTTAATGCCTGGACTGGTTTTTCACCAATGGTTATTGGTTTGCCAGGATCTAGTTAATTAAAGTAATTTTTTTTCATTTCACAGTCACTAAATCAAGTGGCATTGTAACTATGTACTTTTCAGAGGTGATCTACACATTTTGTTTGTTACTTGCAGGCTTACATGTATGCAATTTAAAATTTAAATTTTGCTTAGATCTATTTGGTCCATTAACTCGCAGGCACTTTTTAAGCGCACACTTTTAACTTTCCATTCTACCGTAGAGATATAAAGTCTATAATAGACTTTATTTGTATTTCTATGATTCTACAGACCTTGGCTGGGAGCCTGGGGTTCACCAAAATTGTTCCCAATTGGGCCCCGCACCTCCTAAGGCCGGCCCTGGGTGGGACTAGTGTAGACGGGGCATGTTGGTCAGTGTCGAGTCGAGTCAAGTCACTTTTATTTCTAAAGCACATTTAAAAAACAACTCTCGTTGGCCAAAGTGCTTCACATTGGTGTAAGAATAGTGTAACAAACACCAGTGGCTCATAGATTAAATACAAACATCACTACACACATGTAGCCCTCGCTCAGAGGACGTCAAGAAAGGCTTGGGAGTAGAGATGAGTTTTTAGTCTCGACTTTGAGTCGATGGAGGGGGCGGTTCTGATGGGAAGAGGGACGCTGTTCCACAGTCTAGGAACTGCAACCGCAAAGGCGCGGTCGGTCGCCCCTGAGCTTATGCCTAGACCGCGGGATGTTCAGTAACCCCAAGTCGGCCGATCTGAGGGACCTGGAGGTGGTGCGGTGGGTGAGCAGACTTGTGATGTAGGTGGGGGCGAGCCCGTTGAGGGCTTTGTAGACAAGTTGGGCTGAAGGGCCTGTTTCCACGCTGTATCACTCTCTGTACACAAATAAAGGACATGAGTCATGTTGTTTTCAATGCAAGAAGGACAAGTCGCAGGGCTAAATATCTCAATGCTCCCGAGATACAATGTATCGTTGACCTGTGAATCCCACTTCCTGTTTCCAAGGCTACCAGAAAGAATAAATTCTAATTTTATTTAAAAAGGAAACACGAATTAACAAAGGAAATCCTTTAAGGTTCGGGAGAATGGATGCGTGAGATTGGAACAGTGTTTAGTTCACTTCAGAGATTAACAGCATTTGATAATAAAATTTTGGAAAAACCCAACAATTAAAATGCGGATTATGGAAATGTCTGAAACCTTACATTTGGAAAAAATTAAACTTGTCTTAATTGTCAAATCAGAATTATTTGCTAGAATATGGTCTCCGTTTATTGGTTTTCTGAAAGGGTTAATTGGTTCAGCACGGAAGCCTGACTGAAACTTGAATCCAGGATTAGATGAATAATTACACTTATAATCTACGGACCAATCTCCAAAATTGTGTTCTTGGTCATTTCTTTTCTATTCTCCTTCTCTTCTTTCTATAGCTCTATCTTTCAAAAAAATCTATTAAAAAATATACAGAAAACTGTGTTAATATGTAACTGGTACAGAACAAGGGGTCACAGTTTAAGGATAAGGGGGAAGTCTTTTAGGACCGAGATGAGAAAATCATTTTTCACACAGAGAGTGGTGAATCTGTGGAATTCTCCGCCACAGAAGGTAGTTCAGGGTTACACAAAAAGCTGGAGAAACTCAGCGGGTGCAGCAGCATCTAAGGAGCGAAGGAGATAGGCGACGTTTCGGGATCGAGACCCTTCTTCAGACTGGTCAGGGGTCAGGGAAACGAGAGATATAGACGGTGATGTGGAGAGATAAAGAACAATGAATGAAAGATATGCAAAAAAGTATCGATGATAAAGGAAACAGGCCGTTGTAAGCTGTTTGTAGTGTGAAAATGAGAAGCTAGTGCGACTTGGGTGGGGGGGGGGGGGGGAGATGGAGAAGGAATGTCAGGGCCCGAGGGCCCGAGGCCAGTTCTTAGGCTATATTTAAGAGGGAGTTAGATGTGGCCCTTGTGGCTAAAGGGATCAGTGGGTATGGAGAGAAGGCAGGTACAGGATACTGAGTTGGATGATCAGCCATGATCATATTGAATGGCGGTGCAGGCTCGAAGGGCCGAATGGCCTACTCCTGAACCAATTTTTTATGTTTCTGTGTTTCTATGGTAAACAAACCGTGTTTTGGTCATGATATGTATATGCTTCTAATTTAATTTTTTTTTTTTAAAGAGATACAGCAGGAAGCAGGCCCTTCAGCCCACCAAACCCTCACCATCCAGCGATCACCCCACACACAATCACTATCCTACACACCCTAGGGACAATTTATACTTTTTACCAAAGCCAATTAATCTACAAACCCGTACGCCTTTGGAGTGAGGGAGGAAACCGGAGCACCCGGAGAAAACCCACGCGGTCACAGGGAGTACGTGCAGACAGCACCTGTAGTCAGGATCGAACCCGGGTCTCTGGCGCTGTAAAGGGCCTGTCCCACTTTCACGACCTAATTCACCACCTCTGCCGCGTTTGCCCTTGACTCATACTCGCAGCATGGTCGTCACGAGGTCATAGGAGGTTGTAGGTAGGTCGTGATGCTAGTTATAGGTACTCATGGCATCAAGTAGGTCGGGGCGTTTTTCTAGCCTGATGAAAAATGTCCACGAGTAAAAAAGGTTGTGAATCACCACCAGGGGGCGCCGGGGAGAGGGCAGCCCTGCCGGCAGTCTGATCATTTTTTTCATCTTTTTGGTATATTTAGTGTTTGTTAAAATTTTTATTTAATGTACTTCGGTTTGTTTTATGTGGGGGGGGGGGGGGGATCGGGGGAACCTTTTTTTCAAGTCTTACCTTCCTGGAGATGTGATTAATTTTCGGATCACATTCTCCGGGCTCTGCGTCCTACCATCGATGGAGCTGGAAGCCTGTCGTGAGCCACACCGCGGGGCGCGGACTTAACATTGGAGCGGATCCCTTGCCTGGGATAGCTCCAACAGTGGCCTGCGGACTCAACATCAAGGGCTCGCAGTCTTGCGAGAGGCAAGTGGAGAGCTCCAACGCCGCAGAAGGTTCACCAGCCCCGACGCGAGGTTCGATCGCCTGCCGTGCAGGAGCTGACATCCCCTTGATGCGGGAGCTGATCGCTTCGACGCGGAGGGCCTGTACGCCGCCGGCTACGGGAGTTAAGATCATCCCGTCAACGGGGCCTCGAGGCCCACGATCGAGGAACAACTAAGGGAAGGACTTGAACTTTATTTCACCTTCCACCACAGTGAGGAATGTGTAGGAGTCACTGTGGTGGATGTTGATGTTAAAATGTGTTTTTGAAGGATCTGTTGCTTTTAATTGTATGACTGACCTGGCCAATGAAATTCCTCGTATGTTGCAAAACAAACTTGGCGAATAGAGTGTGATTCTGATTCTGAATTAGGTCGTGAAAGTGCAACAGGCCCTTGAGGCAGCAACTCTACCGCTGCGCCACCGTGCCGCACCACGCAAAACAAAGCTGTTCACGTGACAATTACGAACCAAAACCTTAACAGCATTTATTTTAAAAGTCCAAAGCTGTCAACCGAAGTGTGTTCGACCGAGCTGGTCCACTGGTGTAAAAGCTTTCCTTAATGCCAAGCTAAGCAGCTTGTGAGAGGATTTGTTTATTAATAGAAATAATGGTTTTTAAAAAATCCCATTTTGAGAGCGTTCCAGATTGAAGCAGGGATGGAACAGATGTTTGGGGACCTCAGTGACATCTCATCACTTAACGGGAACAGAGGGATCCCAACAACACAATGAGAGCAATCTCTTGTGGAACGGCTAACTTAGGCCAAAAGCCTCCAGGTAGGCCTGGGAGGAAGTCCCGATTTAGTACAAATCCTGCACCTTAACTTGACCTGTGCCTTGTTTTCCTTGCATGTTCTTTCATTAAAGGGGAATATTAAACATAGGACAAGAGCCATCGACTCCCATTCCCGTAAAACACTGCCGAAGCTGGAAAGAGTGGAGAGCGGAGCCAGGAAAAAGTAGGAAATCACCAGGGAAGGGTTGAACACACTAGAATCATAGATGTTTACGAAGGAACTGCAGATGCTGGAAAAATCGAAGGTAGACAAAAATGCTGGAAAACCTCAGCGGGTGAGGGAGCATCTATGGAGCGAAGGAATTGGTGACCTTTCTTCACAGGAAGGGTCTCGACCCGAAACGTCACCTATTCCTTCGCTCCATAGATGCTGCCTCACCCGCTGAGTTACTCCAGCTTTTTGTGTCTATCTCTAGAGAACATGGATAGGTGACGTTTCAGGCCGGGAATCAATCTGAAGAAGGGTCCCGACCCGAAACGTCACCTGTCAATGTGCTGCGGAGATGCTGCCTGACCCGCTGAGGTACTCCAGCACTTTGTGTCTTTTTTTTTGTAACCCATCATCTGCAGTTCCTTGTTTCTACATACCCCCACGTGGCCAATGTCAGGTCTGAAAGAATCTGCATCGACCTCCCTTTGGCCTCATCTTCTCTGAGATTCATCTGCCAGACACATTCATAGAGACACAGAGCTAGAGCCCTTGAAGCAACTGACTCCGTGGCAACCATCAGACCTCCATCTGCAGTCGTACACAGATCCCATTTCATTCTCCACACATCAACAGTAAGTTCATTGCCTCTTCTATCACAGTTGTAGCCATGTACATGGCTGTATAAATTTGCTACCAACTAATTTCTGGGCAAGAACTGAGGCAAGACAATGAAATGCAGGTTTGAATAAGGCAGGCTCTTCATCTTCTTCAGTGCTTTGAACATGTTTTCAATCCATTCTCCTGTTAATCTTAGATAGACACAAAAAGCTGGAGTTAAGCCCCTGTCCCACTGTACGAGGTAATTCACCAGTTCTCC
The DNA here is from genome assembly GCA_963514005.1 of Raja brachyura. The sequence goes on along the minus strand of OY740819.1, from coordinate 16,261,183 downwards.
AGAGTGTTCCCCTGATTCGAACTCGGAGAATGTCCGTAGCGGGTCCGTAGGAGTTCGTGGATGCCCCGTAGCGGCTCGTTATGCTAACGGTAGGTACTCGGGAAACCCGGTAAACTCGTGACGTTTTTTCATCCCTGTAAAAAATGTCCACCAGTAAAAAAATACTCGTGTTGAAAAAAATGGTTACTTTTTACTCGTACGAGCCGCTACGAGACATCCACGAACTCGTACGGACCCGCTACGGAGATTTCTCCGAATCAGGGGAAAACTCGGGAGAACTCCTGAATTACCTCGTACAGTGGGACAGGGGCTTAACTCAGCGGGACAGGCAGCATCTTTGGAGAGAAGGAATGGGTGACGTTTCGGTCTGTCGTAAGGAGAACAAGTCCAGATTATTCACATTATTCCCTTTATCGTGTGTCTGTACACTGTGGACGGCTCGACTGTAATCATGTGTTGTCTTTCCGCTGACTGGTTAGCACGCAACAAAAACTTCTCACTGTATCTTGGTACACGTGACAATAAACTAAATGGAACTGAACCTTCTGAACTGCTGGTGCATTAGAGCCACAACCCAACAAATAGTCCGCAGCTCAGAAGGATAAAAACATTGGAAACTTGATATCGCTGTGTTTAAAATGCTGGAAATATTCGAGTCCCAGCGCCCTGGGAGTAATTACAGAAAGCAAAGCATTTCCTCACTCTTTCTGGAGTGAAACGATGACTTAATTTGAACAAAACACTTTCCCAAAATACTTCTTCCAAAGTAAACAATCCAAGTTTTCCAACAAATTGCAAGAACTGCTCGTTAAATGAAAATAAACATTCGCTTTAATTCTCTCCCTCCAGTTCTCATGTTGAGGTTTGCGAGAGAACATAGAAGAGTACAGAACAGGAACAGGCCCTTCGGCCCGCACTGTCCGTGCTACACATGATGCCAGAGTAAACTGATCGCCTCTGTTTGCACGTGACTCCTATCCTGGTGGTGAGTTTAAAAATCGAGCGCAGGGCTTCGTTTTAACAGAGGCCCAGGAGACGTTGGGGCAAGAGGAGGAACCCAAACCTGTAACGTTCCACACAAGTGTTCTGGTGGAAGCCGCTGATTGGGTGCAACCCCTGGGTTGCATTAAAGGTAAAGTGAGTTAAAGGGTTCAGTGAGCTAAAGAGTACAGTGCTTTTTAGTAAAGGTTAAGGACAAGGACAAGGACAAAGGGCATTTATTATCACATACACCAGTTGGTGTAGTGAAATTTGACTTGCCAATGCAGCACATGAATAAAGATAATACACAACACTAGAGTATTTAACAATAAACATAAAAACATCCCCCCACAATGGTTCCCACCGTGGGGGAATGCAGCAAAGTCCAGTCCCATCCCCAGTTCACCCATAGTCGGGCCTATTGAGGCCTCTGCAGTTGTTGCTATGGCAACCAGATGCTTCAGGCCCAATCGCCGGATGATGGGGTTCTGACGTTGGGTGAACACTCTCAGCGGCCCAGAGTGTCTGGAGCGGCCGCTTCCTCCCCGGAGTTCGCAGCTCCCGTAGTCCACGGGCCGCGCCGGTCGGAGCTCCGACTCTGGTGATCTCGGCGTGAGATCCCAGGCTCCGCGGTTTTTAAAGCTCAGCGCTGCCCGCCCGCGGCTGGAAGCTCCACAGATCCGCAGCTCCGCGATGTTGCAGTCAGCGGTCCCAGCCCTCCCGAGCTCCACCGCACGGCGACCCGGGCAAGGCATCGCAGGAAACGCCGCTCCAGACTGCCGGTAGGCCGCGAGGAAGGGCGAAGATACGGCCCGGAGAAAAGCCGCATCTCCAACCAGGTAGATACTGAGAAAATAGTTTCCCCCTTCCCCACCTTACATAAAAAGACCAAAATACCTCCTAAAACAAACACTTTAACTAACTAAAAATAAAAAAAAAGAATGAAAAGACTAACAGCTGCTGGCAGGGCAGCCATACTCGATGGCGCCCCCTAATCCAACAATTAGTTTAAAGGATTAAGATTTTTATAGTGTGAGTTGATTTAATTTGGGGGCAAGCCATGTCGTTTGAGATCGGCCCCATGGTTTGCTCATCCTGCAACATGTGGGAGATCAGGGATATGGTCGGTGTCCCTGGTGACTACATTTGCAGGAAGTGTGTCCAGCTGCAGCTCCTGGCAGACCGCATTGAACGATTGGAGCTGCGGTTGGATTCATACTGGAGCATCCACGATGCTGAGAGGCTCGTGAATAGCACGTACAGTGAGTTGGTCACACCGCAGGTTAAGCGGACAGAAAGGGAACGGGTGGCCATTAGCCAGCGTAGCAGTAGGCAGGTGGTGTAGGAGTCCCCTGCGGTCATCTCCCTCCTAAACAGATATACCATTTTGGATACTGTTGGGGGAGATGGCTCATCAGGGGAAGGCAGCAGCAGCCAAGTTCATGGCACCATTGGTGGGGAGAAAGAAGAGTGGAAGGGCTATAGTAATAGAGGATTCAATAGTAAGGGGAATAGATAGGCGTTTCTGCGGCCACAAACGAGACTCCAGGATGGTATGTTGCCTCCCTGGTGCAAGGGTCAGGAATGTCACTGAACGGCTGCAGAACATTCTAGAGGGGGAGGGTGAACAGCCAGTTGTCGTGGTGCACTTTGGCACCGATAATATCGGTAAAGAACGGGATGAGGTCCTACAAGGCGAATTTAGGGAGCTAGGAGATAAACTTAAAAGTGGGACCTCAAAGGTAATAATCTCTGGACTCCTACCAGTGCCACATGCCAGTCAAAGTAGAAATAGGAGGATATTGCAGATGAATACGTGGCTTGTAAAATGGTGCAAGGGGGAGGTATTCAAATTTCTCGGGCGTTGGAACCGGTTCTGAGGGAGGTGGGACAGTACAAACAGGACGGTCTACACCTGGGCTTGAAGGGAACCAATGTCCTTGTGGGAGTGTTTGCTAGTGCTGTCAGGGAGGATTTAAACTAATGTGGCAGGGGGATGGGAGCATGAGCAGAGAGACAGAGGGATGTAAGATGAGGGTAGAAGCAATAGGTAGCAAGGTGAAAAGTAAAAGTGGCAGGCAGAAAAATCCAGGGCAAAAATCAAAAAGGGCCACTTTTCAACATAATTGTATAAGGGGTAAGAGTGTTGTAAAAACAAGCCTGAAGGCTTTGTGTCTCAATGCAAGGAGCATTCGTAATAAGGTGGATGAGTTGAATGTGCAGATAGTTATTAATGAATTTGATAAAGTTGGGATCACGGAGACATGGCTCCAGGGTGACCAAGGCTGGGAGTTGAACATCCAGGGATATTCAATATTCAGGAGGGATAGACAGAAAGGAAAAGGAAGTGGAGTAGCATTGCTGGTTAGAGAGGAGATTAACGCAATAGAAAGGAAGGACATTAGCTTGGAGGATGTGGAATTGATATGGGTAGAGCTGCGAAACACTAAGGGGCAGAAATCGCTAGTGGGAGTTGTGTACAGGCCACCTAACAGTAGTAGTGGAGTTGGGGATGGCATCAAACATGAAATTAGAAATGCGTGCAACAAGGGTAACAACAGGATTTCTTAGAATGTACACAGGATAGTTTTCTAAACCAACATGTAGAGGAACCAACGAGACAGCAGGCTATTCTAGACTGGGTACTGAGTAATGAGGAAGGGTTAGTTAGCAGTCTTGTTGTCCGTGGCCCCTTGGGCAAGAGTGACCATAATATGGTTGAGATCTTCATTAGGATGGAGAGTGACATTGTTAATTCAGAAACAAGGGTTCTGAACTTAAAGAAAGATAACTTTGAGGGTATGAGACGTGAATTGGCCAAGATAGACTGGCAAGTGATTCTTAAAGGGTTGACGGTGGATATGCAATGGAAGGCATTTAAAGACTGCATGGGTGAACTACAACAATTGTTCATCCGAGTTTGGCAAAAGAATAAATCAGGGAAGGTAGTGCATCCGTGGATAACAAGGGAAATCAGGGATAGTATCAAAACTAAAGATGAAGCATACAAATTAGCCAGAAAAAGCAGCCTACCAGAGGACTGGGAGAAATTCAGAGTCCAGAGGGGAGTACAAAGTGCTTAATTAGGAAAGGGAAAATAGATTATGAAAGAAAACTGGCAGGGAACATAAAAACGGACTGCAAACGTTTTTATAGATATGTGAAGAGAAAAAGGTTAGTTAAAACAAATGTAGGTCCCTTGCAGTCAGAAACTGGTAAATTGATCATGGGGAACAAGGACATGGCAGACCAATTGAATAACTACTTAGGTTCTGTCTTCACAAAGTAAGACAAATAATCTGCCGGAAATAGCAGGGGACCGGGGGTCAAATGAGATGGAGGAACTGAGTGAAATCCAGGTTAGCCAGGAAGTGGTGTTAGGTAAAGTGAATGGATTAAAGGCCGATAAATCCCCAGGGCTAGATAGGCTGCATCCCAGAGTACTTAAGGAAGTAGCCCCAGAAATAGTGGATGCATTAGTGATAATTTTTCAAAACTCTTTAGATTCTGGAGTAGTTCCTGAGGATTGGAGGGTAGCTAATGTAACCCCATTTTTTAAAAAGGGAGGGAGAGAGAAAACGGGGAATTACAGACCAATTAGTCTAACATCAGTAGTGGGGAAAATGCTAGAGTCAGTTATTAAAGATGGGATAGCAGCGCATTTGGAAAGCGGTGAAATCATTGGACAAAGTCAGCATGGATTTATGAAAGGTAAATCATGTCTGACGAATCTTATAGAATTTTTTGAGGATGTAACTAGTAGAGTGGATAAGGGAAAACCTGTGGATGTGTTATATCTGAACTTTCAGAAGGCTTTTGACAAGGTCCCACATAAGAGATTAGCATACAAACTTAAAGCACACAGAATTGGGGGTTCAGTATTGATGTGGATAGAGAACTGGCTGGCAGACAAGAAGCAAAGCGTAGGAGTAAACGGGTTATTTTCAGAATGGCAGGCAGTGACTAGTGGGGTACCGCAAGGCTCAGTGCTGGGACCCCAGCTATTTACAATATATATTAATGATTTGGACGAGGGAATTGAATGCAACATCTCCAAGTTTGCGGATGTCACAAAGCTGGGGGGCAGTGTTAGCTGTGAGGAGGATGCTAGGAGGCTGCAAGGTGACTTGGATAGGCTGGGTGAGTGGGCAAATGTTTGGCAGGTGCAGTATAATGTGGATAAATGTGAGGTTATCCACTTTGGCGGCAAAAACAGGAGGGTAGATTATTATCTGAATGGTGGCCGATTAGGAAAAGGGGAGATGCAACGAGACCTGGGTGTCATGGTACACCAGTCATTGAAAGTAGGCATTCAGGTGCAGCAGGCTGTGAAGAAAGCAAATGGTATGTTGGCATTCATAGCAAAATGATTTGAGTACAAAAGCAGGGAGGTTCTACTGCAGTTGTAAAGGGTCTTGGAGAGGCCACACCTGGAGTATTGCGTACAGTTTTGGTCTCCTAATCTGAGGAAAGACATTCTTGCCATAGAGGGAGTACAGAGAAGGTTCACCAGACTGATTCCTGAGATGGCAGGACTTCCATATGAAGGAAGACTGGATAGACTCAGCTTGTACTCGCTGGAATTTAGGAGATTGAGGGGGGATCTTATAGAGGCTTCCAAAATTCTTAAGGGGTTGGACAGGCTAGATGCAGGAAGATTGTTCCCGATGTTGGGGAACTCCAGAACAAGGGGTCACAGTTTAAGGATAAGGGGGAAGGCTTTTAGGACCGAGATGACAAGATCTTTTTTCACACAGAGAGTGGCGAGTCTGTGGAATTCTCTGCCACAGAAGGTAGTTGAGGCCAGTTCATTGGCTATATTTAAGAGGGAGCTAGATGTGGCCCTTGTGGCTAAAGGGATCAGGGGGTATGGAGAGAAGGCAGGTACGGGATACTGAGTTGGATGATCAGCCATGATCATATTGAATGGCGGTGCAGGCTCGAAGGGCCGAATGGCCTACTCCTGCACCTATATTCTATGATTCTATGATTCTATGATCCCTCCATTCCCTGCATATCCATTGCCTTTCCAAGTCTGTTAAATCGCACTGCTTAATGGCGGGATGGTGGTGCAGCACCAGACACCCAGGTTCGATCCTGACTGTGGGTGCTGTCTGTACAGAATTTGTACGTTCTCCCCATGACCTGCGTGGATTTTCTCTGGGATCCCCAGTTTCAATAGACAATAGACAAGAGACAATAGGTGCAGGAGTAGGCCATGCAGCCCTTCGAGCCCGCACCACCATTCAATGTGATCATGGCTGATCATCCCCAATCAGTACCCCGTTCCTGCCTTCGCCCCATAACCCCTGACTCCGCTATCTTTAAGAGCCCTATCTAGATCTCCCTTGAAAGTATCCGAGAACTGGCCTCCACCGCCCTCTGAGGCAGAGAATTCCACACTCACATCTCTAAGTGTGAAAAAGTGTTTCCTGATCTCCGTTCTAAATGGCTTACCCCTTATTCTTAAACAGTGGCCCCTGGTTCTGGACTCACCCAACATCAGGAACATGTTTCCTGCCTCTAACGTGTCCAATCCTCCCACACTCCAAAGACGTACAGGGTTGTAGGTTAATTGGCTTGGTATATAAATGTAAAATTGGCCCTAGCGTGCAGCATAGCATTAGTGTGCGGGGATCGCTGGTCGGTGTGGACTCGGTGGGCTGAATGGCCTGTTTCCATGATGTACCATTAAACTCCTGGCATCGTGTTCCAGGCTCCCAGTACTCTCTGTATAAATAACTTGCCCCACACTGCTCCTTTAAGTTTTTCCCCTCTCACCTTAAATCTCTGCCCTCTAGTCTTTGATATCTCCATCGTGGGAGAAAGGTCTGACTGTCTATGCCTCTCATAATTTTATATACTTATTCTTCCAGCATGTGGAACCCTCGTACTTAGGCCATCAGTTTACCCCATTTATCTATGTTTCTCTTAATTTTATATACTTCTCTCAGTTATTCCCTCAGCCTCTGACACGCTACAGAAAACAAGTTTGTCCAACCTCTCCCTATAGCTGTCTGAAGTCTGAAGAAGGGTCTCGACCCAAAACGTCACCCATTCCTTCTCTCCAGAGATGCTGCCTGTCCCGTTGAGTTACTCCAGCATTTTGTGTCTACCTTCGGTTTAAACCAGCATAGTTCCTTCCTAAGAAGAAGGGTTGAAGAACCCGTCTGAAGAAGGGTTTCGGCCCGAAACGTTGCCTATCTCCTTCGCTCCATGGATGCTGCTGAACCCGCTGAGTTTCTCCAGGATTTTGTGTACCCTAGTTCCTTCCCACACACTTTCCTTATAGCGAATACATTCTTAATCCAGGCAACATTCTGGTAAAACTCTTCTGCACCCCCTGCCTTTTAGAGACAGAAGATTTAACCCCCGCACTCCCTGCTCCAATTCCCCTGAACCCTTAAGTGAATAAAACTCTATTAACATCCAAGTTCAAACTTAATTTTTGAACGAATGGCAATTATCCTTTAAGTGGAGAGTTTTGAACTTCTGTAACCTGTTAGAGGTGCCAGTGTTTGTTAACCCCACTTAGAGGCTCATTCCCGATGTTTACCTTATCATGTGTATTAATCCTAGAGTTTAACAACGGGGTGGAAACAGGCCCTTCGGCCCAACTCCTCCATGCCGACCAAAATGCTAGTCCCATTTTCCTGCATTTGGCCCATGTCCCTCCAAATTGTTCCTATCCGTAAATTTTGTTACATAAAAACTTACCCTCTTAACAAGATGTTGCCAGGACTCGAGGGTTTGAGCTACACTGGCACCTCTAACTCCTAGAGAGATCTAGGAGATACAAGGGCATGGTTCCATGAAGGTCGAGTTGCAGGTAGATAAGGTGGTCAAAAAGGCTTTTGGCACTTTGGCCTTCATCAGTCAGAGTATTGAGTATAGAGGTTGGGAGGTCATGTTGCAGTTGTATAAGATGTTGGTGAGACCGCATTTAGAATATTGTGTTCAGTTCTGGGCACCATGTTATAGGAAAGATGCTGTCAAGCTTGAAAGGGTTCAGAAAAGATTTACGAGGATGTTGCCAGGACTAGAGGGTGTGAGCTATAGGGAGAGGTTGAGTACGCTGGGTCTCCATTCCATGGAGTGTAGGAGGATGAGGGGAGATCTTATATAATATACAAAATCATGAGAGGAATAGATCGGGTCTTTTACCCAGAGTAGGGGAATCGAGGACCAGAGGACATAGGTTCAAGGTGAAGGTGAAAAGATTTAATAGGAATCCGAGGGGTGACATTTTTACACAGAGGGTGGTGGGTGTATTGAACAAGCTGCCAGAGGAGGTAGTTGAGGCAGGGACTATCCCATTGTTTAAGAAACAGTTGGACAGGGACATGGATAGAACAGGTTTGGAGGGATATGGACCAAGTGCAGGCGAGTGGGACTAGGGTAGCTGGGACATTGTTGGCCGGTGTGGGTGAGTTGGGCCGAAGGGCCTGTTTCCACACTGTATCACTCTGTGACTCTACAGGGAGAGGTTGAGCAGGTTGAGACTCTATTCCTTGGAGCGCAGGAGGCTGAGGGGTGAACTTATAGAGGTGTACAAAATCATGACAGGAATGAATCGGGAAGATGTACTGAGTCTCTTGCCCAAAGCAGGGGAATCGAGGACCAGAGGTCATAGGTTTAAGGTGAGGGGGCAAAAATTTAATAGGAACCTGAGGGGTATATTTTTCACACAAAGGGTGGCGGGTGTATGGAATGAGGTGGTCCTTGAGGCAGGGACTATCGTAACGTTTAAGAAACATTTAGACAGGTACATGGATAGGAAAGGTTTGGAGGGATATGGGCCAAGCGCAGGCAGGTGGGACTAGTGTAGCTGGGACATGTTGGATGGTGTGGGCAAGTTGGGCAAGAAGGGCCTGTTTCCATGCTGTAACACTTTATGACTCCCTCCTAGTTCTTGTGCCTATTGCTTTAAATCTGTGACTTCAAATTCCTGACTGCCCTGGCGGCAGAAACAGTTTCCTCTAATTGATTCTATCTGAACCTTTCACAGTGAAAATACAATGGCCAAAAACTCCACCCATTTGTGTGAGAACACTCACGAATGTTTAAAGGTCTGTTCTCATTTATTACAATACATGATATTGGCAGCTGATTACACAATAATTCAACAGGCATCTTTAAGCAACAGTTCATTTAACAGAATTTTCACAGAAAATCGTGTCTATTGGGTTTCTAACAATGTATTTACAGTATTAAAACCATTACAAGTGCACCTGGAACCGAAAGAGTTAAAGAATTGTGTATGGACAGGTGTTGTACAGGTGCATACTGCCGAACTTCTACAGGTGCACAGTAGAGAGCTTGCTGACCGGTTGGTTGCACCGTGGCTTGGTTCGGCAACTTGCGCGCCCTGGAGCGGAAAAGGATGCAGAAAGTTGTGACCACTGCCCAGTCCATCATCGGCTCTGACCTCCCCACCATCGAGGGGATCTATCGCAGTCGCTGCCTCAAAAAGGCTGGCAGCATCATCAAGGACCCACACCATCCTGGCCACGCACTCATCTCTGTGCTACCATCGGGCAGAAGGTACAGGAGCCTGAAATCTGCAACATCCAGGTTCAGGAATAGCTACTTCCCCACAGCCATCAGGCTGTTAAACTTGCCAACAAACAGACTCTGAACTGTAACAGCCTATTGCACTTTATCTGCTTATTTATGTGTACATTGAAGTGAACTGTTCTGTATTTTTGCCTACAATATTCTGTTGTGCTGAAGCAAAGCAAGAATGTCATTGTCCTATCTGGGACACATGACAATAAACTCTCTTGACTCTCGACTTGACGTAAAGGGGGCCGAAAGCTTCATTTTAATCATCTGGTTAACATCTGAGCTTACATTTTTAGATGGAACATGGTGCCATGAAGAACAACACCCTCCCCAGTCCCAACCCATGGTCACGGAGTTGTGTACATTGTGGTGGTGTGGAATGTCAAACAGGCAGCAAATAACCAGGCAAGAAAGTAAAGTTGGACGCAAGTGCTGGAGAAACGCAGCATCTATGGAGCGAAGGAGATAGGCGACGTTTCTAAAGAGTCCATCACTGCTCACAACTGCTTCCCTTACACCTCCGTCCCTCCATTCCCTCCTGACCCACACACTTCTTCCTTTTGCCCACACATTCCCTCTTCTCCCCCTCTCTCTGCCCATGCGCTGCCTCTTGTCCCTCTCCCTCGGCCCCCTCCCTCCAGTCACACGGTCTCCCCTGTCCTCTCTGCCCACTCGTTCCCTGCTATCCCCTCTCCCCACTCCTTCCTGTCCCCTTCCCTCCTGGCCCCTCTCTCTGCCCCCACACTCCTTCCTCTGCCTTTCCCTCCGCACACTCCCCTCCTGTCCCCCTCCCTCTACACACTCCTACCCTACCCATGCGCCCCTCCCATCCCCTTCTCCCAAAGACTGCTGATTCTCAACACCATCTCACACCAGTATTTTGACTCCTGAGACTGTCCCCCCTTCTGTGGAGGGCAGGCAGAGAGAACTGGTTCTCCACTGATTACACCGCCTGTTACTGCCAGCATAGGAGGCAGGCAGCAGATAATCAAACCAGCCTGACAATATGCTTAGTATTGGGGATTGGGTGATGGGGAGCTCACAGCTATCACAAGTTCCCAAGTTCTAGGAGTAGATTTAGGCCATTCGGCCCATCAAGTCCACTCCATCATTCAATCATAGCTGATCTCTGCCTCCTAATCCCATTTCCCTGCCTTCTCCCCATAACCCTTGGCACCCGTTCTGATCAAGAATTTGACCATCTCTACCTTAAAAAATATCCACTGACTTGGCCTCCACAGCCCACCGTCGACAGAACTTGACCTCATTCAGAACTCACACCCGCCCAAAACTCCACTGCGAGTGAAAAAATGTAACGGGAAATTTTTTTTCCTAATCTGCTCTTAAATGTTCTGATCCAGGCCTTTAACCTTGCAGAGACACGACGCAGGGCAGAGGAAGGAGGGAGGCACTGTCCAAGGAGAATCTGCAAATCTATGGGAACGTGTAGCAGTCCATTACTAAGCCCCATCCAGTGGTGTGTGGTCTCTGTATGCCATTCCCGTGCATGCAAGGTTAACTTTTTTAACTTTGTTATTCCTGAACGATTAACTTGGCAAGAGTTTCCGTGCAGCCTGATGCATTCTGCTTTAGTATGGAAGTCAACAAATCTGTGCCAGTTTCTGACCTGCTGGTGATTTATCTTAATTAAACCCCAGCCCGCTGCAGAGGTTAAAACACTGTCAGACCCACTGATATAATGAGTGATACAGGCAGCAGAGAGGGAGAGACACTGGCAGAGGTACAGCCCTATAGATGGAAGCAACACAGGAGAACGGGGTGTCGCGGGTTATGGGGAGAAGGCAGGAGAATGGGATTAGGAGGGAGAGATAGAATAGAATGGGCTGAATGGTCTACTTCTGCTCCCATAACAGGAACTTATCTGCAGTTTCTTGTGGATGAGTGGGAACCTCATTGAAACTTACCGAATAGTGAAAGGCCTGGATAGAGTGGATGTGAAGAGGATGTTTCCACAGGTGGGAGAGTCTAGGACCAGAGGGCATAAGATCATGTGGAGACCAAGTCAGTGGATATGTTCTTTGCCACAGAAGGCTGTGGAGGCCAAGTCAATGGATATTTTTAAGGCAGAGATAGATAGATAGATTCTTGATTAGGACGGGTGTCAAGGGTTATGGGGAGAAGGCCGGAGAATGAGGTTGGGGGGAAGAGATAGATCAGCCACGATTGAATGGCGGAGTACACTCGATGGGCAGAATGGCCCAATTCTGCTCCTATCCCGTATGACCTTATGCAGTACTTAATTCCAGCACCCCACCTCATCCCCAGAACGTCATCAGTAGACCTTTCATGGTTATCCCCTTAAGAAATTAGACATTATTGCCATAATCACCAAACATTGTGCAACCTTCATTTCTTAAGAAATGGCACTCAGTTTAAAAAGTACAACAAAGTTATTTTTTTAATGTTTGGTATATAAATAAAGGAGATTAAATTCCATTCCTCAAGAGAGCTGATGAGCTTTAGTCTCTTGTACTTGTTGAGTTGGACACTGCATTCCTTGCATAGCGATGCAAGTCTGTGCTGTCATCCCCACTCGGTTGATTAATGGACCATCGTTCAAAAACAAGGAAGAGTCAATAGAGCAACAGACCATCTCACAACCAGTCTGAGAGAGAGAGACTGATTGAGGGGAGACTGAGAGAGAGACTGACTGAGGGGACTTGATTGAGGTCTTTAAAATGATGAAAGGGATAGACAGAGTTGACGTGGATAAGCTTTTCCCATTGAGGGTAGGGAAGATTCAAACAAGAGGGCATGCCATGAGAATTAAGGGACAGAAGTTTAGGGGTAACATGAGGGGGAACTTCTTTACTCAGAGAGTGGTGGCTGTGTGGAATGAGCTTCCAGCAGAAGTGGTGGAGGCAGGATCGATTTTAACATTTAAAAGTAAAGTGGATAGGTATATGGACGGGAAGGGAATGGAGGGGTATGGTCTGAGTGCAGGTAGATGGGACTAGGGGAAAATAAATGGTCGGCACGGACTGGAAGGGCCGAGAGGGCCAGTTTCCGTGCTGTAATTGTTATATGGTTATATGGTTATATAAGAAGGGGTCTCGACCCAAAACGTCACCTATTCCTTCTCTCCAGAGATGCTGCCTGTCTGGTTGATTTATTCCAGCATTCTGTGGCTATCTTCAGTGATAGTTCCGGTCTTATGCAAAAACACAAATTGCTGGTGGAACTCAGTGGGTCAGGCTAGGCTGCAGGCAATGGAGGGAATGGACAGACAGTGGTTCCGATCGGGACGCTAATTCAAACCCTTCGCAATATGAAGAAGTGTCCCAATCCAAAATGTCGTCTGCCCGTTCCTTCAACAAATACTGCCCGGCCCGCTGAGTTCCTCCAGCACTGCGCCTTGCTTCAGACTCCAGCATCTTGGTCAGTACGGGTGTCGGGAATTAAGGGGAGAAGGCAAGAGAACAGGGTTGTGTGGGAAAGATAGATCAGCCAGCCATGATTGAATGGTGGAGTAGACTCGATGGTCTGAATGGCCTAGTTTGCTTCTATAATTTATGAACTAATCTGCAGTTTTTGTGTCTCCATAATCCTGGTCTTCACATACTCAAGAGTCAAGATCAAGGGAGCCAAGAGTATTTTATTGTCATATGTCCCAGATAGAACAATGACATTCTTAAATACTCAGGAGTGGGTTGGCCTGATTTGAATGCCAAAATAACTGAGCTGACCTTCACACTGAAATTGGTCCTATCCGCCCTGGGAAGCAAGGAGTCAAAAAACAGATCCCTTCCCTATCCTTATCTAACTTCCAAAGATAACATTGTGAATAATGAGAGGAGACTGGGAGCTGGCCATGTGAAAGATACAGTCCGTGGAATAGAGATGAGCAGCCCAAAACTTAACCCTTTCTATCAACTAATGGACAATCTGATGTTTCAATGAAGATCCTACACTTGTTGACATAGTGGGCAACTGAATCATCCTACCACAACCAGAGAGCAGTGGTGAACTCTCTTTGGTGAGCCTCGGACTATCCTAGATTGGAAGATTCCTAGAGGAAACACTTTTTCTCACAGAGAGTGGTGAGTCTGTGGAATTCTCTGCCTCAGAGGGCGGTGGAGGCCGGTTCTCTGGCTTTCAAGCGAGAGCTAGATAGGACTCTTACAAATAGCGGAGCCAGGGGATATGGGGAGAAGGCAGGAACGGGGTACTGATTGGGGATGATCAGCCATGATCACATTGAATGGTGGTGCTGGCTCAAAGGGCCGGATGGCCTACTCCTGCACCTATTGTCTATTGGACTTTACTGGCTTTACCTTCGACTGAATGTTATTCCCTTATCATGTATCTATACACTGCAAATGGCTCGACTGTAAACATGTATTGTCTTTCTGCTGACTGGATAGCTTTTCACTGTATCTTGGTACACAATAAATTAAACTGAACTGGTTTAGGAATCCAGATGCTCTCCACCCTGTGAGCTGCCGAGACACTAACATTGATCCACATGCAGTGTAAAGACATTAATGGGTGGTGTTTTGGATTCATTCTCATCGCTGCAGGGATTATGAACCCGAATCCTAGCATCTAGCCTCAGTCCTTTCTTCCTCTTGGTCTGGTTCATAGTGTGGGATGGGCAACAACGTCACATTGTGTGTATACAGTGCCCGAGGTGTTCTGCAATAAACACTGTGAGGGGCAGCACGGTGGCGCAGCGGTAGAGTTGCTGCCTTACAGCGCCAGAGACCCGAGTTCGATCCTGACAATGGGTGCTGTCTGCATGGAGTTTGGTCAATCTCCCTGTCACCTGCGTGGGTTTTCTCTGGGTGCCTTGGTTTCCTCCCACCCTCAAACACATATAGGTTTGTGGGTCAATTGGCTTCAGGAAGTTATAAAATTGCCCCTAGTGTTTGTAGGTTGGTGCAGGGAGCGATCGCTGGTCGGCGTGGGCCAAAGGGCCTGTTTCAGTGCTGTGTCTCAAGTATAAAAGTATAACGAAAGTTGACTCCGACTTTGCAAGTTGTTAGGTCAGGCGACCAATGTTTACAAATACACAGGACTAGATGTTAAAAGTCCAAAGTGCCAAATATCAACTGACTCCCGATGGTGATGGGAGCCTTCTGCACTCACCTATGCTCCTCCGATGTTGAGAAAGGCTAGGCAGACACGTCATTGGGGTTATCTAGTGGGCACCTACTTTCATCGACGTTTCGCTGATTGAACCCACGACGTCTCCAGTAGGCTCAGCGGTGCATTCTGGCATCCCAGAACCAACCCCCTCTGCATCTGTCTAGTCGGTTATTTGGGAGACCAATTGGGGTCTTTCCTCTTCAGCCAGAGCCACTGGCTACTCCGCTCTGCCACCCGTGATGTTTCTTTGATGGCCTGGTGTATGGGTTTGTCTGCTGATCCCCAGGTCCTTCATCAGTCTCATTAGGGCAAATTTTAATGGTGGAGGGGAAGAGCTTATTCTGAACTGGGTCCAAAATAGTTGAAGGCTCAGCCACTATAGGCGGAGCCAACAAACGCAGATACAGAAGGGGACTAAAATGGATGCGAGCCATGATATTGTAGGATTCTGGTTCTGGAGGCTGGGGGACACAAAATGCTGGAGTAACTCAGCGAGACAGGCAGCATCTCTGGATGGAAGGAATGGGTGGCGTTTTGGGTCAAGACCCTTCTTCGGACCTCTTCAGAAGCAGGGTCTCGACCTGAACAATCATCGAATCCTTCTCTCCAGAGATGCTGTCTTACTCTGAGTTACTCTAGCATTTTGTGTCTATCTCCAGTTGCATCTGCAGTTCCTTCCTACACAGAGTCTGGGAGGATTAGTTGGTCTACAGAAGGCTACATGTAGACAGGGAGAACTGCTCAGCTGAAAACCAGCATGGCTGATTTAATAGGCATTTTTAATTCTTGGATTATCAATCATCAGTGATGTTTATCAGGGTTATAATGCAAGTGGTTAATGGTTCATTAATAATTCCAGCCATGATTCCATGCATCATTAATTCTACTTTAGTATCCAATCCTGCATACTTTCTACCATGTAAGTTCGGGAATTCAGCAGGGTTAAGCATTACTAGTTCCGCGTAATCCTTGTGTTAAAGAAGGAACTGCAGATGCTGGAAAATCGAGGGTACACAAAATGCTGGAGGAACTCAGCGGGTGCAGCAGCATCTATAATCTCCTTCGCTCCACAGATGCTGTTGCACCCGCTGAGTTTCTCCAGCATTTTGTGAACCCGCGTAATCCTTGTATCATCCTTTGAAAGCAGTTCAGTGAATGAGAAGCAACAAAACGTTATATATTTGTTCAATTAACTTTGCAAGGCTCTTTACTCCAACATGGATGGAGTGCCAGTTTAGAATCATAAATTCATGAGTACATTAAAGCTGGAAGTATCCAAGTTTGTTTTCCCATCGAACTTGCAGGAAGGAGTTTCTTGGTCCATCACTAGTATATACTAGGATTCTGTTTGCCAGATTTGTTTTCTCATCTTCTTTCGTTTGCCACTAACACCCAAACAAAGTCACTTAGCTTTATTTTTCTCATTCAGTGCAGCTTGTACCCGTCCATAATTCGGAGAACGTCATCCAGTATTGAGGGCCCCAAGTCCAAGTCCAAGCCCAGGGAGGATTCCGAGCCACTCATGTAGGAATCAGAAGGAAAGGGGCTGCCATTGCTGAGGGACATCTCGCTGTTGAAGATCAAGGCTCTCTTGCCGTCCAGCTGGCCAATGCCAATGACTGAGATTTCGGAGGAGGTGTGGGAGGCGGCAGACAGGGAAACGGATGAGCCAACCTTCTTGTCGAGCATCACCATGCTGGACCTTTCTTGGTGGTTCTGGAAGCAATCTGCAGTGCAGCTGACCGACATGGACCTCTGGCCGGGCCCTTCCTCCAGGTGCAGCCGGGGGGGCTTTGGAGGAGCTTGCTCCTGGTCTTGGGATTCGTGGGCGTCGCTGAACACGGGGAGGGAAATGGCGTTCTTCAGCAGGGTGGGGCACCCGCCTGCCCCGTTGTTGAAGGGCCGCTCGTAGCCGTACCCCTTCTCGGTGCTCTTCGAGGCCGGCCGCCCGCTCAGGCTGGGGAGGAGGTCGTACTGGCCCTGCAGGAAGGAGATGTCCCCGAACATATCGCCCTCGCCGGCCCTCCCAATGTGGGCACTGTGCCGGAAGTCGCCCAAAGGAGGGCTGATCATCTCGCCCGACAGAACATCGCGCAGTCTCTGCTTCTTGCCCCGCTTGGGAGTCGATGTCTTTAGATACATGGGGGCCTTTGCAGGCATGTTGCAGCAACTGGTCCACCACAGAGGAACCTAAAAAATAGGGAAGACTTCCTGGTATCTCTTCAGCCTCAGGTCCTGGTTGATTAAGGCCTTCAGCTCTACTTGGAGATGGTTCTGACTTTACAAGCACTTCCGGCGGCCCTGGTTATGCCTGGTGTGAACGGCAAACGCCAACACTGTACGATGCGTCACCTCGTATGCTTCACAGCCTGGAAACACACAAGCAAGGCAGGATTTCAGTGTTACAGTAATCTCACGCACACAGTTAGGCGGGCATGCTTCAACCCTTCAATAGTCAATGGCATTATGATTTCAAATCATATTTTTGTTTTATTTGAGTTTTGAGAGAGAGGGAGACAGAGGGAGAGAGCGGGTGAGGGGGAAGAGGGACTGGGAGGGGGAGGGAGACGGGAAGGGAGAGAGGGAGGGGAGAGGGGAGTGGGGGAGGGAGAGAGTAAGGGAGAGCGAGAGGGAGAGGGGGGGAGGGGAAGGGAGAGGCGAAGGGAGAGACGGAGGGGAGAGAGGGAGAGAGAGGGGAAGGGAGAGAGGGAAGGAGAGGGAGAGGGGGAGAGAGAGGTTGAGGGAGTGGATGGGAGCTAGGGAGAGAGGGAGAGGGGAGTGGGGGAGGGAGAGAGTAAGGGAGAGTGTGAGGGAGAGGGGGGGGAGGGGAAGGGAGAGAGGATGGGAGAGAGAGGGGAAGGGAGAGAGGGAGGGAGAGGGAGAGGGGGAGAGAGAGGATGAGGGAGTGAATGGGAGAGAGGGAGAGGGAGAGGGGGAGGGGGAGGGGGAGGGGAGAGGGAGGGAAAGGGGGAGGGACAGAGGGAAGGGAGAGAGGGAGAGAGGGAGGGAGGGGAGAGGGGTGTGGGGGAGGGAGGGGGAGGGTGAGAGTAAGGGAGAGCGGGAGGGAGAGGGGGGGAGGGGAAGGGAGAGAGGGAGGGGAGAGAGGGGGAAGCAGAGGGGGAGGGAGAGGGGAGAGGGAGGGAGAGGGGAGGGGAGGGAGAGAGGATGGGAGAGAGGGAGAGGGGAAGGGAGAGAGGGAGGGAGAGAGGATGAGGGAGTGGATGGGAGCTAGGGAGAGAGGTAGGGAGAGGGGGAGGGAGAGGGGAAGGGAGAGAACGAGTGAGGGAGAGCGAGAGAGGGAGATAGAGAGGGGAAGAGATCCGGGTCCTTCCTCCAGGTGCAGCCTGGAGGTTTTGGAAGAGCTTGCTCTTGGTCTTGGGTTTTGTGGGTGTCTCTCCCTCTCTCGTTGGTCTGGTCAGTGTACACATGGGGGCCCACTGAGTTAAATACAGTTTAAATACAAATTAAAGTGATGAGTGGAAAGGATTGGGGTTGTGCAAAGGGGGGGGGGGGGGGGAAAGTTGGTCGACCCCACGGCAGAAGGGGGAGGAGTTGTACAGTTTGATAGCCACAGGGAAGAAGGATCTCCTGTGGCGTTCTGTGCTGCATCTTGGTGGGACCAGTCTGTTGCTGAAGGTGCTCCTCAGGTTGACCAGTGTGTCATGGAGGGGGTGAGCTGTATTGTCCAGGATGCTCTACAGTGTGAGCAACAACCTCTCCTCCAAGACCATTGCCAGTGAATCCAACCAACTCCAACCCCACCCCCAGGACGGAGCCAGCCTTCTTGATGAGTTTTGTTAATCATATTGGCGTCCGCGACCTTTGCCCTGCTGCCCCAGCACCGAATAAGATGGCACTGGCTACCACCGATTGGTAGAATATCTGCAGCATCTGACTGCAGACTTTGAAGGAGCGGAGCCTTCTCAAAATGTACGGCCGGCTCTGTCCCAATGCACAGGGTCCCTTCTTGTCTATGGAAGCAGCATAACGCATCCTCTACCCTCCAGTCTTGCATAGATGACATGATCAACCAACTGGTGCTCTATCCACTACCTTTGACCAATGTGGCCTTTAGATGAAGTGCTCCTTGAACTGGTTGAGGTAGATGCTGGGCGCCTGTACGATTACTGGGGTAAAGGCCCTCCCTAGTTGGAGCCTCTGCTCTTGATCTTTCTGCTTCCTTTGCAAGGTAGCCCTTTGTCTTTTGTCCCTCCTGCTCCTGTTGAAGTGACCACAGTGCAACTATACTAAAGCACCCACACACTTTAAGCGAAGAAGTTTAATGTCCTAAAAGTACTTGCTGCATCGTTCTAAAATAACCTGGAAGCTCCAGCCCACGGTGCAGTTGAATCAATCCATATTTTGCTGTACACTTACCCTGGATCCGCCCTTGGCCTATACGATCTCCCGCTTGCCAAACATTTTAACTCCGCTTCCCATTCTCACACTGACCTTTCTGTCTTGGGTCTTCTCCACTGTCAGAGTGAGGCCACACACAAATTGGAGGATTAGCACCTCATATTTTGCTTGGGCAGTTTACAACCCAGCGGTGTGAACATTGAAGGTACACAAAAAAGCTGGAGAAACTCAGCGGGTGCAGCAGCATCTATGGAGCCAAGGAGATAGGCAACGTTTCGGGCCGAAACCCTTCTTCAGACTGATAGGGGGTGGGGGGAGGCGGGGAGAAGAAAGGAAAAAGAAGGAGCAGGAGCCCGAGGGCTGAGGGAGAGGTAGGAAGGGGAGGAGACAGCATGGGTTAACAGAATTGTGAGAAATCGATGTTCATGCCAAGAGGATGCAGACTCCCCAAGCGGAATATGAGGTGCTGTTCCTCCAATTTCCGGTGTTGCCCACTCTGGCCGTGGAGGAGGCCCAGGACAGAGAGGTCGGATACGGAATGGGAGGGGGAGTTGAAGTGCTGAGCCACCGGGAGGTCAGGTTGGTTAATGCGGACCGAGTGGAGGATTCAGCAGTGGACCACATGTCCATTGGGCAGTGGTCAGCATAGAATGTCCTGCAGGCACTGCAGGGAAAGGACTTGATGGATCCGGTGGAGTGGTTCCCTGAGCAGACTGCCCAGCTTGTCTGGCAAAATGCCTCATCGCCAGAACTCACCAACAAGCACCAAGACCTGGCTTGGCTGGCGGTGAGGGGAGCCCTCCCAGTCAGATCCTTCCTGCACCGTCGGAACCTCACTGCCAGCGCACGCTGCCCTCGGGACGGCTGCTATGGAGAGGAGACGGTTGCCCACCTCTTCGCAGAGTGTGGATTTGCATAAAGAGTCTGGAGAAGTATGCAAGGGTCCCTGGTACGCTTTATCCCGAACAGCTCCGTCACAGAGGACTCTGTGATTTACGAACTGTTCCCAGGGACACATTCAGAGACTGACATCGAGTGCTGCTGGAGGGTCATCAACTCGGTGAAAGACGCTCTTTGGTCTGCCCGAGCGTTGTTCACCACCCAGCAGAGCGAGATGTCCGTCGGGGAATGTTGCCGACTGGCCCGCTGCAGATTGCAGGAGTACGTGCTGAGGGACGCACTGAAACTCGGTGCAGCCAATGCCAAGGCTCGGTGGGGGAGGGCCACAGTCTAGGTTCCTTCCTCTGCTGGATATGGGGGGCACTGTATGGTGGAGACGCCCCTCAAAAATAAGGGAAGGTATCCCACGCCAGGGGGCCACATGGATGGCACAGGTGGGGGACAGATTTGAGAAATGTATAGACTATTGAACTATCTGTATAGCCTCCGAAAATGTCGGATGAATTCTTTTGCACGGTTCACGTATTGTAAATATTTATTACTTGAATAAAGTCTATTTTGAAAGCGGAGGTGTTCGGCGAGACGATCGCCAAGCCTACGCTTGGTCTCACCAATATAGATCAGCTGACATCTAGAGCAGTGGATGCAGTAGATGTGGTTGGAGGAGATGCAGGTGAACCTCTGTCGGACTTGGAAGGACTGCTTGGGTCCCTGAAAGGAGTGGATGGGGGAGGTAAAGTGACAAGTGTAGCATCTCCTGCGGTTGCAAGGGAAAGTGCCCGGGGAAGGGGTGGGCGGGAGGGAAGGGTAGAATTGACAAGGGAGTTACAGAGGGAGCGGTCTTTGCGGAAAGTAGACGGGGGTGGGAGATGGGAAGGGGTGGGAGATGGGAAGGTGTGGCGAGTGTTGGGGTCACGTTGGAGGTGGCGAAACTGATGGAGGACTATTTGTTGTATGTGACGGCTAGTGGGGTGGAAGGTGAGGACTAGGGGGACTCTGCCCTTGTTCCGAGTGGGGGGATGGGGAGAGAATGCAGTGTTACGGGGTATGGAGGAGACCCTGGTGAGAGCCTCATCTATAGTTGGGCAGGGGAACCCCCGTTCCCTGAAGAATGAGGACATTTGCGATGCCCTGGTGTGGAACACCTCATCCTGGGAGTAGATGCCAAGAATCCTCAAGGTATGAACACTGATTTCTCTCATTTCAAATAACTTTGTCATTCCCTCCCTCTTACTAGTTCCACTGTTTGCTTTCTTGTTACCCTGACGTTATCACCTCTTCTCCACCCAACAATGGGCCGCAAAGGACTACACCCTTCCTGAGGTATCTGTTGCTGGCCCTGTTTTGTTCTGGATTTTCTCTCACCTCCAGTTTCCCCGTTCCCCTTCCCTTTGGTGCCTCACAACGCCAGAGACCCGGGTTCCCTCCTGACTACGGGCGCCCTCTGTAAGGAATTTATACATTCTCCCCTGTGACCGCATTTTTTTTTCGGGTGCTCCAGTTTCCTCCCACATTCCAAAGATGTACAGGGTTGTAGGTTAGACAAAAATGCTGGAGAAACTCAGCGGGTGAGGCAGCATCTATGGAGCGACGGAAATGGGCAACGTTTTGGGCCGAAACCCTTCTTCAGACTGATGGCCCGAAATGTTGCCTATTTCCTTCGCTCCACAGATGCTGCCTCACCCGCCGAGTTTCTCCAGCATTTTTGTCTACCTTCGATTTTCCAGCATCTGCAGTTCCTTCTTAAACAGGGCTGTAGGTTAATTGGCTGAAGAAGGGTTTTGGCCCGAAACGTTGCCTATCTCCTTTGTTCTTTAGACGCTGCTGCACCCGCTGAGTTTCTCCAGCCATCTTGTGTACCCAGGGTTGTAGGTTCATTGGCTTTGGTGAAAAATTGTAAATTGTCCCTGGTACAGCGCAGATTTGGTGGGCAGAAGGGCCTGTTTCAGCGCCGTATCTCTTAACTAAACTCAACGTGTTTGCTCTGTGCATTGTATTGTACAATCAGAATATGCATGGTAGGCCAAAGACTGACGCAACTCAGCGGCACAGGCAACATTTCTGCATAGAAGCAATAGGTGACATTTTGGGTCGAGACCCTTCTTCAGACCGAGAGTCAGGGGAGAGGGGGACACAGAAAAGTTTCACGTGATCAATGTTACCAAAATTAATCCCATAATACATTAAGGACAACGTTCTATGGCACTACAGATGAACAAATGAGTTAGGAAGAAAACTAAGTCACTCAGGCCTTCAAGTCTGATGCGCCTCTTAAAAAAGATCACTGCTGATTGTAACCTCAACTCTGCACTCCTCACCACCTGAAGTAACCGTGAAAGAATCTCAACTATCCCTGCTTCAATATTAAAAATATTTTAAAACTCCACTTCCATTACTCAAGTCCAGAGTAAAAACTATTTAATTGTCATTGCATCCGATCCAGAATAATTAAATTCTATAAAGCTGCAGCAATTAAGAATTAATAAATTGTTGAGGTTAGAAACAGAGAAAATAGGTGCAGGAGTAGGCCATTCGGCCCTTCAGTGTTCTGGTTCCTATAAATATTTGTGACTCTTACATAGAACATAGACATTGAGCATAGAACAGTATAGCACAGGAACAGGCCCTTCAGCCTCAATGTTTGTGCTGAACACCATGCCAACTTAAACTAATCTCCACTGCCTATAAGTGATCCATATTCCTCCATTGAGCGGATGTGGAGAGAATGTTTCCACGAGATACCCTACAGCGAGCAAGATAGATCATTCGATGAAAAAGACGTAGTACGGTCATGGGCAGATTCATGGGTAATTCTCGGCCCCCATTTCCGTAACCGGCTTCCGTCTCCGCACCAGAGATCCCGTAGCGGAACAAAGATACTAGTGCGGAGACGGAAGCCGGTTACGGAAACATCCTCGTAAAAATAAAAGTTCTTTGGTAAAAATCTTCTCCTCATTTTCAGAATTATAATTTATTAACACAAACTGTTCCCCGCAACGTTGATTACACTGCGAGTCGGGTCGGGTCGGGTCGGGTTACTGAAATGGATGAAAAAAAGGCCCACGTTCCGCTCCGTTGCGTACTACACGTCAGCCCATTGCATTTAACAAGAGTGGTCTATCTTGCTCCGCTATAGGATCCTTGGTTTCCACAAGTGGGAGAGTCATAGCCCCCAGAATTAAAGGATGTTCCTTTAGGAAGGAGATGTGGAGTAATTGCATTAGTCAGAGTGGAATTCTTTGCCACAGAAGGCTGTGGAGGTCGTCAATATAAATTTTTATGGCAGAAACAGACAGATTCTTGATTAGTACAGGGGTCTGGGGTTATGGTGAGAAGGCAGGAGAATGGGGTTTGAAGGGAGAGGTAGATCCACTGTGATTGAATGGCAGAGTAGACTGGCCCTGATGGGCTGAATGGCCCAATTCTACTCCTATCACTTATGAGTTTATGTCCTATGTCTGCAGTATGTGGCAATCCAACCTAGCCACAAAGTGCTGGAGCAACTCAGCGGGTCAGGCAGCATCACTGATACAACAATCTAACCCAACAGCCTCTTAAATGCCACTATTGTATCTGCCTCCACCTTCACCTCCTGGCTCACCTCCAGCATCCACCATCACCTCCTGGTAGTGCATTCCAGGGGCCCACTACTCTCTGTGTAAAAGTGTAAAAAACTGTCCCCTCATGCGGGCAACTAGAACTGCACACAATGCTCCAAATGCAGCCTAACCAAACTCCTAGACAGCATCGTGGATGTTGGAAAGACTTGCAATCCTCTGAAGGAAAAAAATACATTGGCTCTTATTTCTTATCAGTGACTCTCCTGGTACCAGATTCTCGCACAAACTAAACATTTTCTGCACATCCACCTTGTTAAGAGCCATCAGGATCTTACATGTTTCAATCAAGACCCCTCCCAAACTCCAGTGAGTTTATCAAACCTTTCCTCATACAAAAGCCAACCCTTGCAGAAGGTTCATTCAGTAAACCACTCTGAAGTGGTTCTCCCCTCCTTTAACTAACACCAATACTTTAAACTATACAACTACTTAAGTTGGCATTTGACAGAGCTGCTGCCAAGGGCCTGGTTCCATGTTGCATCATTAAACTAAACAGGGCCTCACCCATGCCTGAAATTGGTGAAACATAACCTCTGTATTTATGTATTCAATTCCCATAGCAATACAAAATTGCTCCAGCAGTTAGTGTAGGAAAGAACTGCAGATGCTGGGTTCAAATCGAATGTAGACACAAACTGCTGGAGTAACTCAGCGGGTCAAAGGCAGCATCTCTGGAGAGAAGGAATGGGTGACGTTTTGGGTCGAGACGTTCAGACTGAAGACGGGTCTCGACCCAAAATGTCGATCAATCAATCAGTTTTATCATCACATGCACAATAATGTGCAGTGAAATTAATTTGCCAGCAGTGGTCAAAAAAGAACATACAATACACAATAAAATTTAACACAAACATCCACCACAAAGTACAGTCAGTCCTCCTTCTCTCCAGAGACGCTCGCTGCCTGCCCGCTGAGTTATTCCAGCAGTTTGTTCTACCTTCAAAATAACATTTTGTTCGCTTTCTTCATTATTTGACATTGGATAGGTATTGGTTTGTTGTTGCCACGTGAACAGCTACAGAGATAGTGTAGATTAAAACAAGTACACGGTGCACAGCGAGGTAGATTGGAAGATCACAAATCACTCATAGCATACTTCTTCTTTCGTGTGGCGTGCACAGCCTAAAGTTGTTGGACAACTTGTCCTATTTGATCTTCCGTTTGTGCACGGTGAGTTGATTGCATTAGTCGAAACAGGGCGGACCACGTGAAGGTTGTAATCTTCCACCCCGCTCATAGCATATGAGAGACAATTTCAAGAATCCGATATCAAAGGGAAAGAAGCTGTTCTTGAATTTGGTGGTGCGTGGTGTCAAGCTCTGGTATCTCCTGCCCACGGGAGAGGGGAGAGGAGGGAATGAGTGAGATATGAATGGTTCTTGATTATGTCGACTGACACCAGGACACCAGACCGACGTCAGCTGGACTTGGTATCTCTAGTTCCAACTCTCTATGGTACAAGGTTCTGGATTCTAAGGCAGCGATCACATGTTGAATTCACAATGTTCACAAAGTGTCAACTGTTTTTTCTCTACTTCCTCAGGAAAAGAGTGGTTCAACAGAGGGGGAAAAAGGGATGAACATATGAAATGCTGATTTATTCAAGCAACCACCTTGACCTCCTCCCTCGGGGTTTATTGTGACAACGCTACACAGAACTTCCTCCCACATTGCTTTTGTCCAGAAATGTGAATGGTGGAATTTATAAATGTCTCCTTGGAACCCATTTTGGGTAAATGAAAATTGCTTCAAATCAACCCTTGGGAAGTCTGGCCCATTTCCCGTACCTAGCTTAGTTTACATTTTAAAATCAGGTCACGCGTTGAAGGTTTGACGAGAATTCCGAACAAAAGGTTACATTGTAGAAACAAAGAACTGCAGATGCTAGCTTATAGCAAATATAGACACAAAGTGCTGGAGTAACTCAGCATCTCTGGAGAAAAAGGGTTGGTGATGTTTCGGGTCGGGAGCCTTCTTCAGACTGAACTAGGGAATGGGGGGAGTACCTCAGTGGGACAAAGGACAAAGGACATTTATTATCATATACACCAATTGGTGTAATGAAATTAGACTTACCAATGCAGCACACGAGTAAAGATAATACAATTTAGGTCGGGTAGAATCTCTGAAGAAAAAGGATAGGTGTTGTTTCAGATCAGGACCCTTCTTCAGATTGAAAGTAGGAGGTGGGGTGAAGAGCTGGAGATGAGGGATCAGTGAGATCTTACAGAACTCCCATTCTTCATATTGCCAATTTTAACCCTGAAAATATTCTGTCTTCTGTGATCATTTGTGAAGAAAAGTTCCTTTTGTCTTAATTTTAAAGAGAGCTTGCAAGTAAGGAAAAAACATAAGCATTGAATTAACCACAGGGCGGTCACGGTGGCGCAGCGGTAGAGTTGCTGCCTTACAGCGTATGCAGCGCCAGAGACCCGGGTTCGATCTGACTACGAGTGCTGTAAGTACGGAGTTTGTACGTTCTCCCCGTGACCTGCGTGGGTTTTCTCCAAGATCTTCGGTTTCCTCCCACACTCCAAAGACGTATAGGTTTGTAGGTTAATTGGCTTGGTACAAATGTAAAAATTGTCCCCTAGTGGGTTTAGGATAGTGTTAATGTACGGGGTTCGCTGGTCAGCATGGACCCGGTGGGCCGAAGGGCCTGCTTCCATCTCTAAACTAAACTAAAAACTACAATTTCACTCACAGAATGCCAGGCACAC